>JAVXUO010001693.1:0-282738 GCA_033065855.1 Escallonia rubra | reverse complement strand
ATATATATATATATATATATATGGGAGCTGATCCGTTGAGAGCGTGGGCAAAATAGGAGAAGTTGCAAACGCGATCTGACCGTCCATCCCGAAAGATGGACGGTCCAGATCGCGCCTTTTTCAAAACCTGTCAGTCGTCCGCCATACAGTATGGCGGACGGGTTTTTTACCAAATTGCCCCTCCGCCCCTGTCCGCTACACAGTAGCGCGAGAGCATTAATGTCCTGATGGGAGACAGCAAAAAGTCGTCCGCCATACTGTATGGCGGACGTCCCCTAGGCTCCGGCTGTCGGGCCTGAACACCCTGACACTGACCCCTGCCTGACACGAGACAGCAAAAAAGGTATCCGCTATACAGTAAAGCGGAATAATTTCCACTACAGGAGCGCGGACAGGTGCTTCCCGTATACCCAGAGGTTCCCGTTCTCAGCTCTCTTTCCTGAATTCTCAGCTCATCCCGCAAAATTCTCAAGCTCTTCCGCAAAATTTTCTTCTCTTTCGGATTCACCTGGCTTCCATTTTCGGCTCCCCTCAAGCTTCTTTGAGTAAAACTTGCTTCAATCTTCTTCACTCAAGCAAGGTAAGTTTCTGATCTCAGATATTTTCTAGGTGGATTGACTGATAAAGTATATTTTTTTTTTGGTCAAAAAAATATAAATTTCTGATGATGTTCTAAAAATTAATTTGTTAACTTTAAAGAAGTTTATTGTAGTTAATTTTGATTTTTTTGAGGGGCGCTAACTTCGGCACATCTATCCTATTTAAATTCGAATTTTTTGAGATACGTTTGTTGTATTTTGGCATGATGAATTTGTCTAACGCTCTTAGTAATTTTAATTTGTTATGTTCAATAAATCTATAATTAGCAAAATGGGAGACTTTTGAGATTATGTATATGGTATATTTGTCATCTTAAATTTGTCTATTCGTCAAGATAATTTTAAGGTAATATTTTCAGTTGAAAATGTCATTTGATTGTTCAGCGTAGTCTATATTTCTACATATAGGGAGCTGTTTCACAATGTCTGATTTCGTGTCGAGCTCCAACACCCCCGTAGATGCTAGTGATCCGTATCTAGGACGAACCTTTCAAACATTGGAGGAAGCTGGAGAATGTTTCCGAGCGTATTCATTGAGGGTTGGATTTGGCATTAGAATAAAGACTTCAAGAACGAGCAACATAACGAGAAAGATATGCTCTCGCTTATACGAGTGCCATAGGGGCAGAAACCCAGTGCAAAATGAGACACGCGTAGGCAACGAGGACAGTGATGACGAAATAGGATATTCGCGCAGAAGACGGGACTTCTTTGCGCGAACGAATTGCCAGGTCAAGATGTTCGTAAGCTATAAAGCCAAGCAAGATCATTGGCTTATTACCAGCCTGGAACTGGCACACAATCACCCGTTAGTAACCCCTTCTAAGGTGAGTCAGATGCATCAACACAAGAAGATGGGAAAGGTCGCGAGGAGCCTCATTCACACAATGAGCGATGCGCGGCTAGGACCTACCGACATGATTAATGTTCTTGCTGAACAGGCCGGGGGAATTCAAAATTTAAACTTTAACACGACAGACGTTCGCAACGCGGTCCGAACCCATAGACGAGCCGCGTATGACCTCAATGATGCTCAAGCCACAATGAGCCTATTGAAGCGGATGCAGATGGAGGACCCGCAGTTTACCTTCGATTATAAACTTGACGACGAGCATCGAGTTAGCACAATTTTTTGGGTCGACGGTCGTTCCAGGCTTGCTTATAAGCATTTTGGGGATGTCGTGACTTTCGACACCACATACCGTACCAACAAGTACTCGATGCCGTTTGCCCCTTTCACGGGGGTCAATCATCATTATCACTCCATCCTGTTCGGGTTCGCCTTGTTAAGGGACGAGAGCGAGAGTTCTTTTGAATGGTTGTTTAGTGTGTGGCTGGAAGCCATGAACTTCAAAGCACCCAACGTTATCATCACCGATCAAGATTTGGCAATGAAGAAGGCTATTGCCACCGTCTTCCCAGATACTCGACACAACTTGTGCACTTGGCACATAAGCAACAAATACCCCGAACGTTTGCATCACGTGTACGCAAAGTTTCCAGACTTTAAAGAGGATTTTGACACGTGCGTTAGCAAGTCGTTAACGATTGAGGAATTTGAGGAGAGGTGGGAAAAGCTTGTTCAGGATTACTCATTGCAAGACAACGGGTGGCTCCAGCACTTGTACGAGCTCAAAGAGCAATGGATTGGCGTTTACACGAGGAGGCATTTTTCTGCGGGCATGAAAACGACGGGCAGGAGTGAATCTATGAATGCCACGTTCGATAGTTACGTGGGTACAGCTACCAATTTGAAGAGTTTCGTCACATCCGCACAGAAAGCGGTTGCGTCGTTGTTCGTGAAAGAAAGGGCTGCAGACTTTGCAACCACGTACAAACAGAGGAGAAGGTTGCTTGAGACCCCGCTGGAGCTGAACGGTGCCAAAGTCTATACGAAGGAGATCTTCTTGCTATACCAAGTAGAGCTGCAGAAATCGGGACGGTACTGTATAAACAAGGTGGCAGAGAAGTCTACGCGTGAGTACAAGGTTTATTCGCTCGTGAATGACCTCGTTCCTGAGAAGCTGCGCAGAATGTATACGGTGAGCCACGACACATTGACGGACTCGGTGACATGTGTTTGCAAGAAGTTTGAGTTCCATGGCATCCTGTGTAGACACATTCTGCGCTTTTTCACCCAGAAGAATATCAGGACAATCCCCGATAAATACGTCTTGCCACGGTGGACGAAAGGTGCTAACAGGTTGCACGGTACCATTGCCTTTCCGGAGCACCCGTATACTGACTTTGAAGAATCGGAGACGTTGCGGTATAATCATCTGGTGACGAGTTTCACCCGTTTGTCCGTAAAGGCTGCTGCTTCAATGGTCGGTTATAAACATCTCCTCGAGGTAGCTCAGCAGCAAGAGCCCATCGTCGACCAGTTGGAAGCAGCTTCAGTCACCAATGCGATTGACACCGAGCCTACGACGGGGGTATCAGAAGATGACGAGCCGGGGGAGGAAGACGACAATGATATCCGTTTGTTGGATCCAATTATATCGCAAACGAAAGGCCGCAAGAGATCTACGCGGATGAAAAGCTCTATTGAAACGGCAACTCAACCTAAAAAGCTGCGAAGGTGTGCATTGTGCAACAAAATGACCGACCACGACAAGCGGAACCATTACAAGGCACTGGGGATAAGTTCAGGGGGTTTGCAAGACGGGGAAGAAGGTGACGCCGAAGATGAGGACGAACAAGCTGCAGTGGACCTTTAATTTTTTGTACAACTTTATGACATTTGTAATAATTTTCGGAGGGATAATTTTTCGACCGAATACTGGAATTTTTAAAAAATGGACCTATGAGAGGCCATCGAATCAAATCTAGTCTTTATTTTTAATTTTTTTTTTTGTAAGCCACGTCCGCTATACAATGTAGCGGACGTCATCGCAGTAACACTTTTGGTCTTTTTCTGCTTTACGTCCGCTATACAATATAGCGGACGGCATGAGCAGAAAAACTTTTGGTCTTCTTTTACGTCCGCTATACAATATAGCGGACGTCATCAAAGTAAAACTTTTGGTCTTTTTTACGTCCGCTATACAATATAGCGGACGTCATCGAAGTAAAACTTTTGGTGTCCGCTATACAATATAGCGGATAACTCTATCCTATATATATATTAATCATATCGCTAAAGGGAACCTCTCTCTGTCTCGAACATCTAGCCCAGGCCGCTACTCCATCTCCGGCGACCCACATCTCCGGTGACCCACAACTCCGGCGATAAACCGTCCTCCCCTCAACGCCGACCTCGATGGCTTCTGGATCGGAGACCACCTACGATTTTATTGGCAACTTGCACCTGGCAGGCAAACACTTTTTCAAAGTCATGATGCCGGGGTTTGAGAATGAACTTGTAGGCCATCCCTCTTTCTCTGTATTTTCGTGTGTTAAAGGTTTGATCTTTTGGTTAAAAACTAACCTATTTTTTGTGTTGTGTTTGTTAGGACATACCGGAAGCCTTGACCAATCAATTTACAACAATTCATGACAGTGCAAGATTATATAGCCGCAAGGGGGCATGGCAGGTTGAAATCAAGCTGAAGCCCGGCCGACCCCAAAAAAAGCAATTCGCAGAGGGTTGGAACGTCTTCGTGCGCCAGCATGGCCTCGAACTCGGGGACTTTGTAGTGTTTGAACACCTTGGGTGGTGGGATTTTCAAGTTGTAATCTTTGATCGGAGCACTTGTGAAAAAATTTCTTTCCCCCAATGTGAACCCTAATTTATTATTAATAAAATAATTTATGTTCTTGTTGATTGTGTTTCGAAATTTTTCCTCGCTTAATTGTGCTTAATTGTGTCGTTTGAGATTCCCTCGATATATTGAGATCGTTGATTGTGAATCGTACGTTAATTGTGTCGTTTGAGATTCCGTCGGTATATTGAGATCGTTGATTGTGAATCGTACGTTCTTTATTGTTTATCGATATTGAGATTGTTGATTCTGACGCCAAAACAAGTCTTCGGGGCGCCAATTTATTAAAACAGCATTATGCTACAATGCGACTAAAACAAGCCTTTGGGCAATTTATTAAAACTGCAGTACGCTACAACGTCTAGCTCTACTACATAGCGGACATAAGGCCTCTACTTAGGCCGGGGTTCGGGAAGGTCGGAACTAAGTGTCTGGTTCGTGCCAACCATTTTCTAGTCCAAGTTGCAGACAATGATCTGCACCACCATGACGTAAGCGTAAGCTTGTCGGGTATTCTGCGGGGCTGTCCGATATACTATATACCGGACATCTCGTAGGGAAAATCAAGTGTTGGAGACTTTGCCTCTGCGGGGATGTCCGCTATACTATATAGCGGACCTAGGAGAGAAAAATGGTTGTCTGCAACTTGGACCAGAAAATGGTTGGCACGGACCAGACACTTAGTTCCGACCTTCCCGAACCCCGGCCTAAGCGGAGGCCTTATGTCCGCTAGAGAACTCAATCTTCAGTCATCTTCATCTGAAACTGGAGCATCGGAAACATTTCCTTCTTCGAAGCTCATGTTCCAGTATACTTGTGCTTCATTGTTGTTGCCATCTTCATGTGCATCACGTGCCATACGACGTAAGTTATGCCTACTTTGACGAACTCTCATTCTATTATTTTCCTCACGTATTCGATGCAGTGCCCTTTCAAGCTCCATGTGCGTAATTCGAGGCATGTTGATTGCCTTTTGTCGAGGTATGGGTATATTCATGCTCCGTGAATCAGCTACTAGGACCTCATGTTCATTCATCCGATAAGACCATTCTGCACGTAATGTATTCACATAGCTTGATGAGTAACGCAAACTTGGACGCAAAGAATAGTGAAATTCATCTTCGCCCGCCCAGTAACGACCCATTGCTTCAAAAATATCTCGTGGAGTATATGACATTTCCAGAGTTGTTATGAAATTGGGAGTATATCACTCTATGCCCTTTGCAATGAGCAATGCATGTACTTATATATACTTTGAAACGGGACCACTTTATGAAAGAGCTACAGTTCTACTTTATGAGATGTGACCCAACGTTGGCAATAGACTAGAGACTTGTCTTGTCACCAAAGAGAATTGTCTTGTCACCAAAGACTTGTCAACTTTATGACATGGGCATGCTATTGTCTCCAACTATTGTCATCTTCAATGTCCAGAGACTTGTCTTGTCACCAGAGATAGACAGACTATTGTGTAGCTATCACACCAATATATTGTGTATGGGTGTGTGGGCTTATTTATATATGTTAGCCATGCTCATCGCTTTAGAACCAAAACAAAGTTAAATGGCAGGAGTTCCTGGGAGTTCTAGTCTGCGGGGACGTGAGACTGTGTGGTTGTTGTGTGAAAGGAACGACGACTACAAAGAAGTGAAGTACACGGATCCCAGAGAGTATTATTGCGGTTTACGGAGAGAATGGGCATATCGAGTTAAGGAATCAGAAGCGCTACACCAAGATCTCACCACGCTGAGTGCACCTGTGCCGCAACGTCGTTCACTTACTATGTCGCGGCGTAATGTTAAGCAGTGTAAGAAAGCTGTGCGCCAAATTCGTATGGAGAATAACCGGATGTTGCTGCGTAGAAAACGATTTTATATGCTTCAACTTGCGGAAGAAATGGCCGAGGCTAGTGGGAGGCAGCTCACATCAAACGAGAGAAACAATATTTTAACCAATGATCAGTACTTATCTGATGAGTATATGTCAAATGAAGAGTGATATATATATCTCTTTCTACTGCATGCTAGGATTTCATTCCAACCGGCACTCATCCACATGTCATTCTAATTGGTGTATCCCGTCTTTTGAAGCATGTAAAATGTTGGGAATATATGTTTCTAACTACATCCGTCGTACTATAATGGGGTAACTAGCATGCCTAAGGTGCAATGAGAAAAAAAAAGTGACATAAAAAATTACAACATTTTTCGCAAGCTATAAATTTGGCCTCCCAGTGTGCGCGAATAGGCCCTTCGTAGGAAAACCAAAAAAATAAATTGTCTCGTTTAACGACGAAATTAATAGAAATTGGATATATAGCGTGCCTAAGGTGCAATGAGCAAAAAAAAAAGTGACCAAAAAAATTACATATCTATGTCCGCGATACTATATCGCGGACAGCCAAGCAGAAATGTGTTCTCCCCCAACGCTTAGTTTTTTTTTGGGTCCTATCTACGTCCGCGATACTATATCGCGGACCGCCAAGCAGAATGTGGCCTCCCCAACACTTAGTTTTTTTTTGGGTCCTATCTACGTCCGCGATACTATATCGCGGTCCGCCAAGCAGAACGTGGCCTCCCCAACGCTTAGGTTTTTTTTTGGGTCCTATCTACGTCCGCGATACTATATCGCGCACAGCAACGCAGAATGGGGCCTCCCCAACACATAGTTTTTTTTTGGTCCTATCTACGTCCGCGATACTATATTGCGGACAGCCAAGCAGAATGTGGCCTCCCCAACACTTAGTTTTTTTTTTTTGGTTCCTATCTACGTCCGCGATACTATATTGCGGACAGCCAAGCAGAATGTGGCCTCCCCAACACTTAGTTTTTTTTTGGGTCCTATCTACGTCCGCGATACTATATCGCGGACAGCCAAGCAGAATGTGGCCTCCCCAACACTTAGTTTTTTTTTTGGGTCCTATCTACGTCCGCGATACTATATCGCGGACAGCCAAGCAGAATGTGGCCTCCCCAACACTTAGTTTTTTTTTTGGCTCATTTCTCCGTCCGCTATACTATATCGCGGACGTCCAAGCAGAGAATACCCTCCCCAACACTTAGTTTTTTTTTTGGGTCCTATCTACGTCCGCGATACTATATCGCGGACAGCCAAGCAGAATGTGGCCTCCCCCAACACTTAGTTTTTTGGGGGTCATCTACGTCCGCTAAACTATATCGCGGACATCCAAGCAGAATGTGGCCTCCCCCCAACACTTAGTTTTTTTTTTTTTTTTTTTAGTCTCCCCTGCTGAAAGCAAATCACACAGAACAAATAAAACACTCAGCTGAACAACACAACGATATCACTGAATCAAATCAATCGCATTCAACAACGATCACATCTCAGTCAACACAGATGAAATCGTCAATCGCATTCAAACGATAAGATTCAAGAAGTTTAAGGACAAATAGCCAAGTCAATATAGCGGACGTTATTATACGCAAACATTGTCAATTACACGGATTTACAATATATCTAATAGGTCTAGGCCGGCCATTGATAATTTGCCAAGCCATCCTATACCTAAAGCAGTCTATGCAGTCTTGGGTCCAGACGGTCTTCTTGAGGCTCTCCGACCGACAGATGTAATCCATGTACATGCAGAGGTAGACGCCGCAGTCCGAGGTATTAAGTTGCTTGGGCCTAGTCCTCTTCAATCGGAAAACAACCTCCCTATCGCCCGCTGCCCTCCCTCGGCTCTCTCGAGAACGCTCTCTATTGACCATGGCAGCAAATAGATTCTGCGAGTAAGAGGATAAGCATTAAACATTAAACATAGCAAACATAATACGATTAATCAGTTCTACATTATGCAAGTTACAATAAGAAGTAAACAGGCTCTTACCATTGGATTCAACATCCCTAAGCCTACGTACATCTCAATCACACCAATCGCGTCCGTATCATCGTAGAGACTGTCAAGGACTGATACGGTATTCGTTACCGGTTCATAGCAAATCAAGAACCAGTGGGCATTAATTATAGCAGGGAGTAGAAACACATCCGCCACACTTGCGCGCTCTGGACTCGGCCGACCAAGATATGCGAGTAGGTTAGCGGACGGTCTCCACTTCATCTCGGCCTTCGCCTTTCTCGCCTGCTTCCTCGCCTTGTCCCACTCGTTAAAGTCTTGTACTAGCATATTGTGAAAGTAAGAAAAAAAAAAAAAAATGCGCGGACCGTAGTTAGGCTGCTCCCGACTCCTTTGCCGCAGAATTTGCACGTAGTGCGAGATGACGAAGTTGTCTAACCACATCCCCGGCGCCAGCGTGGACAGTTCTTTCCACGAGACACTGTAATCCAAGCCCTGCGGGTTTTTCACGGCATACGACTCTTCGTCTGGGGGGGGCCCGCTAAAATAACGGTGATGGATTAGGTGGTGTTTATGCGGCTTCAGGGGCCTGGCTGGATGCCCTTTCGGATATTGCCCTCGGGGGTCGACCGGTTGCTCTTGCCCTCCGCCGCGGCCAAAAGCAACGGAAGAAATTGGCCTCCAACCAGCGGATCGGCCGGCTGATAGTCGCCTTCGGGGGCCCCGGCGGGCTGATAATCGCCTTCGGGGGCCCCCCGGCTGATATTGCTCGCCGGCCATTTCTTCCTCCCGCTGATATTGCCCTTCGGTGCCGCCAATCGGTCCCGCCCACGGGACAATGGGCAGTGCCTCGTTAAAACCGTATTGCCACTCTTGCGTGACTTGACTCTGAGAGAGGGGTTGGGGTTCCGGGAACAAATCGAAGGTCGGGCCGCTGTAATCGGCCCACGACGCTTGAGCATGTCCCATCCCCGGTACAGATGGACCACCAACTCCCTGGCTCACCCCTGAAGCTTGCCCGGAGGGATCAACGTTATACGGGCTGGCGCCCGTATAACCCATTCCCGGGCTGTCGACCGAAGACTGTCCCGATGCTTGCCGCACAAAATTCCCGCAGCCTATAGCCAGTGCAGCAGCCTGTTGGCGAAGATCCTCGCCCATTGCGCTCATCAGATCCTTCCGCTCACTCAACTTCTGGAAGAATGCAAGCGAGGCATTAACCTACATCCAAAGAGATAACAAATAAGTAACTTTAATCAGTTCTGATATATTGAAGACAAGTTGGGCAACTTACGAGATTGTATGCCATCTGCTCGTCGATCTGACCCCTAGGCGCATACCTCGCCCCGCGTTCAAAGTTGACTGGGGCTACTCTCCTCCGCGTGATGCGGGAGTACCACTCATCATACTCCGCGATGCTGATAACGGGGTCCGGCTCCGAGACGATGGCCGCCAGTGTGTCCTGCCAAGAAGTCCAGAGCTCTAGTTCGGCCGCGCACAATTCTTGCGCATTGGCCTTGCCAAACCGCCCGACATCCGGTGGGTCCCTGTTAACCCTCATATCTGGGGCACCGGCGGGCAAACCCTGCTCCAACTCAAAATGGCGCATTGCTCGGTCTGGCAGCTGCCACTCTGCGACCTCGAAGTGGATGAGGGGTGTGCGCTGCAACCCGGATAGCGTGAAGACGAACGACTCTTCAACCCGTCGCGCCAAAACTATGTACGGTGCCCAACGCAATTGGCCCGGAGATAGGCGGTCGAACTCCCCTCGATAGAACGTGATGTTGTGATGGGGATCGACTCTCCTGCGGTAGTGGCTATTATTCCGGCTGTACTCCCAAGCACGCAACCGAGGCCACACTCTATCGGTTCCATCCCTACGCGTCGGTGAACCGGGAGCAAGGTGTTCATAAGACCACACCTGAAAAAATGGACAAATTATATTTATATCGTCGATTCAACAAAAGCGAAAACAAAAAAAAAATAACGAAGACATGATTTATATGATATACCTGCAATAGCGAGAGACATGCACATATGGCTTTGGAGTCGGGCCTCGTTGCCTTGTGCAATGCTCGGTACAGATACGAAAGAACCGCTGCACCCCATGCATAATCTCCAACCTCAGCCAGGTTACTCAACAACGGTAAATATTTCACGCTGGCCGTGTTCTTCGACGTCGTTGGGAATAAAATTGCCCCCATCACCCACCAGAGGAAGGCTTTTGTGTAAAGCACAAGCTCATGGCCCGTATAGTTTTCCGGCAATACCCCGTACGTATCTACCAACCACTTCAACTTTATACCACCACTGCTAAATTTATCCTGGGGTATCGAATGAGGAAGTCCCTAGCGGTTCTCGTCTTCGTTGCTTCTGACGGAGGAGCAATTACCGGCAGCCCCGTCACCGGCAACCCTAAGATGAACCCTACATCTTCTAGGGTAATTGTCAGCTCTCCGAGCGGGAAGTGAAACGTATTCGTTTCACTTCTCCACCTCTCAACAAGGGCACCTATCAAGGCCCGGTCAAGCTGTTGAAATATCTGCCCATGCGTGAAAATCCCAAACCCAATTCCACGCAGTATCCTCTTCTGGGCGGTGTTCAGTTTCCACGATACTATATCGCGAGATACTTCTACGGTGTTGACAAGTTCTCTTTCCTACGAATTAATAAATACAATTTAAGCGCTCTCAACGGTATATACAACGTTCGTAAGAATAAGAAAAGTTTATAAATAATGTATCTTACTCCACCATCCCATATGAGCGTACTGATATGGTTAGCTTGGTCGTATAACACGGATGGGTCTTCAGGTCCAGGGTTAAATTCCATTTTTTGCAACTGAAATTATGGAAAAACCTTCTCAGTTTGGATTTTACGTTTTGGATTTTGATAATAAGAAGCGAAACTACGACGCTAGCACATGCATAATACATATAACGAGTTAGCACATGAATGATACGTACAATGTTAGCATATGTACTCATATGTATAAATATATATACTATTACGGAATCGGATTTTGCAAACGCTTGCACAAGAACAAGAACATACATATATAAAACGCAATATTCATCTTAACCGAATATTACAGACAAAAAATCGTAGATTTTGTGAACTTACGTGATCGATTTAGGGTATATTGAACACCGGAATGTCGCCGATATGCTTGCCAACGCCGGTGGTAAAGAGTGGATATTGCGTAGAAAGTGTATATTTTGTGAGTAGAAAGAGTGGAGTAGAAAGAGTGGAGAAGAGTGTCGTAGTTACTGCCGTTTGCAAGTATACTGAACGTCCGCAATACAGTACCGCGGATGGCTATACGTCCGCTAAACTGTATAGCGGACGTCCGCAATACAGTACCGCGGATGGCTATACGTCCGCTAAACTGTATAGCGGACACTGTTGACGTGACAGATAAGGACAAGATAACCGTCATTGCCGAAAAAACTGACGGGACAGGCCCTGACAGTTGTGAGCCTAGGGGCCGTCCGCCATACTGTATGGCGGACGACTTTTTGCTGTCTCCCATCATGACATTAATGCCCTCCGCGCTACTGTGTAGCGGACAGGGGCGGAGGGGCAATTTGGTAAAAAAAGTCGTCCGCCATACTGTATGGCGGACGGCTGACAGGTTTTGAAAAAGGCGCGATCTGGACCGTCCATCTTTCGGGATGGACGGTCAGATCGCGTTTGCAACTTCTCCTATTTTGCCCACGCTCTCAACGGATCAGCTCCCATATATATATGTATATATGTATATATATATATATATATATATATATATATATATATATGGGAGCTGATCCGTTGAGAGCGTTAGCAAAATAGGAGATCTTGCAAACGCGATCTGGCCGTCCATCCTAAAAGATGGACGGCCCAGATCGTGCCTTTTTCGAAAACTGTCAGTCGTCCGCCATACTGTGTCGCAAACGGACTTTTTTACCTTTTTGCCATCCGCGCCTGTCCGCTACACTGTATAGCGGACAACATTAAAGTCCTGATGAAAGACAGCGAAAAGACGTCCGCTATACAGTGTAGCGGACAGACGCGGAGGCTGACACCTGTCAGGGCCTGTCCCGTCGGACCTTTCGACAATGACGGTTATCTTGTCCTTATCTGTCACGTCAACAGTGTCCGCTAGACAATATAGCGGACGTTATAGCCATCCGCGATACGTCTTTGCGGACGTAATAGCCATCCGCGATACTGTATAGCGGACGGTCAATATACGTTCAAAAAATAGTAACTACGATACTCTTCTCCACTTCTTTCTACTCACAAAATTTCCCAGCGGCATTGGCAAGCAGATCGGCGCAATTCCGTCTTAAGAACACCTTTAATACCCTAAATCGATCACGTAAGTTCACAAAATCTATACTTTTTTTTGTTTGTAATCGATAGTTGTGATGAATATTGCATTTTATATATGTATATTTTTGTTCATGTGCAAGCGTTTGTAAAATCCGATTCCGTATATGTATATATATCTATTATACATATGAGTACATATGCTAACATTGTATGCATTATGCATGTGCTTGCGTTATATGTATTATGCATGTGCTAGCGTCGTATTTTTGCGAGCGATTATCAAAATCCAAAACGTAAAATCCAAACTGAGAAGGTTTTTCCATAATTTCAGTTGCAAAAAATGGAATTTAACCCTGGACCAGAAGACCCATCCGTGTTATACGACCAAGCCAACCATATCAGTACGCTCATATGGGATGGTGGAGTAAGATACATTATTTATCAACTTTCTTATTCTTACGAACGTTGTATATACCGTTGAGAGCGCTTAAATTGTATTTATTAATTCGTAGGAAAGAGAACTTCTCAACACCGTAGAAGTATCTCGCGAGTTCACATCGTGGAAACTGAACACCGCCCAGAAGAGGATACTGCGTGGAATTGGGTTTGGGATTTTCACGCATGGGCAGATATTTCAACAGCTTGACCGGGCCTTGATAGGTGCCCTTGTTGAGAGGTGGAGAAGTGAAACGAATACGTTTCACTTCCCGCTCGGAGAGATGACAATTACCCTAGAAGATGTAGGGTTCATCTTAGGGTTGTCGGTGACGGGGCGGCCGGTAATTGCTCCTCCGTCAGAAGCAACGAATAAGAGAACCGCTAGGGACTTCTTAACTTCGATACCCCAGGATCAATTTAGCAGTGGTGGTATCAAGTTGAAGTGGTTGGTAGATACCTACGGGGTTTTGCCGGAAAACTATACGGGCCGTGACCTTGTGCTGTACACACAAGCCTTCCTCTGGTGGGTGATGGGGGCAATATTATTCCCAACGACGTCGAAGAACACGGTCAGCGTGAGATATTTACCGTTGTTGGGTAACCTGGCTGAGGTTGGAGATTATGCATGGGGTGCAGCGGTTCTTTCGTATCTGTACCGAGCATTGCACAAGGCAACGAGGCCTGACTCCAAAGCCATATGTGCATGTCTCTCCCTATTGCAGGTATAAATCCTGTATTCGTTATTCTTTTTTTTGTTTTTGCTTTTGTTGAATCGACGATGTAAATATAATTTGCCCATGTTCTCAGGTGTGGTCTTATGAACACCTTGCTCCCGGTGCACCAACGCGTAGGGATGGAACCGATAGAGTGTGGCCTCGGTTGCGTGCTTGGGAGTACAGCCGGAAGAATAGCCACTACCGCAGGAGAGTCGATCCCCATCACAACATCACGTACTATCGAGGGGAGTTCGACCGTCTATCTCCGGGCCAAATGCGTTGGGCACCGTACATACGTTTGGCGCGACGGGTAGAAGAGTCGTTCGTCTTCACGCTCTCCGGGTTGCAGCGCACACCCCTCATCCACTTCGAGGTCGCAGAGTGGCAGCTGCCAGACCGAGCAATGCGCCATTTTGAGTTGGAGCAGGGTTTGCCAGCCGGTGCCCCAGATATGAGGGTTAACAGGGACCCACCGGATGTCGGGCGGTTTGGCAAGGCCAATGCGCAAGAATTGTGCGCGGCCGAACTAGAGCTTTGGACTTCTTGGCAGGACACACTGGCGGCCATCGTCTCGGAGCCGGACCCCGTTATCAGCATCGAACAGTACGATGAGTGGTACTACCGCATCACGCGGAGGAGAGTAGCCCCAGTGAACTTTGAACGCGGGGAGAGGTATGCGCCTAGGGGTCAGATCGACGAGCGTATGGCATACAATCTCGTAAGTTGCCCAACTAGTCTCCTCCGCGTGTTGAATTTTTTGAATATAAATGTTTGATTAAAGTTGCACATTTGTTATCTCTTTGGATGTAGGTTAATGCCTCGCTTGCATTCTTCCAGAAGTTGAGTGAGCGGAAGGATCTGGTGAGCGCAATGGGCGAGGATCTTCGCCAACAGGCTGCTGCACTGGCTTTAGGCTGCGGGAATTTTGTGCGCCAAGCATCGGGATAGTCTTCGGTCGACAGCCCGAGAATAGGTTATACGGGCTTCAGCCCGTATTACGTTGATCCCTCCGGGCAAGCTTCAGGGGTGAGCCAGGGAGTTGGTGGTCTGTACCGGGGATGGGACATGCTCAAGCGTCATGGGCCGATTACAGCGGCCCGACCTTCAATTTGTTCCCGGAACCTCAACCTCTCTCTCAGAGTCAAGTCACGCAAGACTGGCCTTACGGTTTCAACAAGGCACTGCCCATTGTCCCGTGGGTGGGACCATTTGGCGCCCCTCGAAGGCAATATCACCCGGCAAAAGAAATGGCCGGCGAGCAATATCAACCGGTCGGGGCCCCCGAAGGCAATTATCAGCCGGCCGGGGCCCCCGAAGGCAATTATCAGCCGATCGATCCGTTGGTTGGAGGCCAATTTCTTCCGTTGCTCTTGCCCCCCGGCGGAGGGCAAGAGAAACCGGTCGACCCCCGAGGGCAACATCCGAAAGGGCATCCAGCCAGGCCCCTGAAGCCGCATAAACATGACCTAATCCGAGCCCGTTATTTTAGCGCCCCCCCCAGACGAAGCGTCGTATGATGTGGATCACCCGTAGGGCTTGGATTACAATGCCTCGTGGAAAGAACTGTCCTCGCTGGCGCTGGGAATTTGATTAGACAACTTTGTCATCTCGCACTACGTGCAAATTCTGAGGCAAAGGTGTCGGGAGCAGCCTAACTACGGTCCGCGCATTTTTATCTTCGATGCTTTTTTTCACAGTCTGCTAGTACAAGAATGGGGCGACTGGGACAAATTAAGGAAGGCGAGAAGGGGGAGAGTCGTACCCTAGTGGAGACCGTCCACTAACCTACAAACATATCTTGCTCGGCCGAGTCCAGTGAGCGCAGGTGTGGCGGACGTGTTTCTAATCCCAGCTATAGTGAATGCCCACTGGTACTTGGTTTGCTATGAACCGGTAACGAATACCGTATCAGTCCTCGACAGTCTCTACGATGATACCCCCATGATGGGTGTGATTGAAATGTACCGAGGCTTAGGACAGTTGGATGCCATGGTAAGATCATGTTTACTTCTTATTGTAACTTGCATATTGTAGAACTGATTAATCTTATTATGTTTGCTATGTTAAATGTTTAATGCTTATTATGTTTCTCGCAGAATCTATTTGCTGCCATGGTCAATGGTAAGCGTCGAGAGAGGCCACCCGTCAGGCCTCAGCTTGTTTTCCGATTGAAGAGGAGTAGGCCCAAGCAACTTAATTCATTTGACTGCGGCGTCTACGTCTGCATGTACATGAATTACATCTGTCGGTCTGAGAGCCTCAAGAACACCGTCTGGAGCCAAGAATGCATAGACTGCTTTAGGTATAAGATGGCTTGGCAAATTATCAATGGCCGGCCTAGAGCTATTAGATTTATTGTAAATCCGTGTAACGAGGGGCATCCCGCAGGGGCTGAGGGCCCCAATTGACAATGTTTGCTTATAATAACATTATATTCACTTTTTTAATTGTCCTTATCGTTGAATCTTATCGTTGAATGCGATTGATGATTTCATTTGTGTTGACTGAGATGTGATCGGTGTTGAATGCGATTGATTTTATTCACTGATATCGTTGTGTTGTTGATTTGAGTGTTTGATTTGTTCTGTGTGATTTGGCTTTGACCAGGGGGAAAAACCAAGTGTTTGGTTACTGTGTTTCTGTTGGGCTGTCCGCTATATCGTATCGCGGACATAGATAGGACCAAAAAAAAAACTAAGTGTTGGAGACTGTCTTCCTTCTGTTGGGATGTCCGCTATATCGTATCGCGGACATAGATAGGACAAAAAAAAACTAAGTGTTGGAGACCCTCTTCCTTCTGCGGGACTGTCCGCTATATAGTATCGCGGACATAGATAGGACCAAAAAAAAACTATGTGTTGGAGACTCTTCCTTCTGCGGGACTGTCCGCTATATAGTATCGCGGACATAGATAGGACCAAAAAAAAAACTAAGTGTTGGAGACTCTCTTCCTTCTGCGGGACTGTCCGCTATATAGTATCGCGGACATAGATAGGATAAAAAAAAAACTAAGTGTTGGAGACTCTCTTTCTTCTGCGGGACTGTCCGCTATATAGTATCGCGGACATAGATAGGACCAAAAAAAAAACTAAGTGTTGGAGACTCTCTTCCTTCTGCGGGACTGTCCGCTATATAGTATCGCGGACATAGATAGGACCAAAAAAAAAACTAAGTGTTGGAGACTCTCTTCCTTCTGCGGGACTGTCCGCTATATAGTATCGCGGACATAGATAGGACAAAAAAAAACTAAGTGTTGGAGACTCTCTTCCTTCTGCGGGACTGTCCGCTATATAGTATAGCAGACATAGATAGGATAAAAAAAACTAAGTGTTGTTGGAAACTCTCTTCCTTCTGCGGTGCCATCCGCTTTATAGTATGGCAGATGTAGTTAGAAACATAAATTCTCAACATTTTACATGCTTCAAAAGAAATCCTAACATGCAGTAGGAAGAGATATATATATATCACTCTTCATTTGACATATACTCATCAGATAAGTACTGATCATTGGTTAAAATATTGTTTCTCTCGTTTGATTTGAGGTGCCTCCCACTAGCCTCGGCCATTTCTTCCGCAAGTTGAAGCATGTAAAATCGTTTTCTACGCAGCAACATCCGGTTATTCTCCATACGAATTCGGCGCACAGCTTTCTTACACTGCTTAACATTACGCCTCGACATACTAAGTGAACGACGTTGCGGCACAGGTGCCCTCAGCGTGGTGAGATCTTGGTGTAGTGCTTCTGATTCCTTAACTCGATATGCCCATTCTCTCCGTAAACCGCAATAATACTCTCTCGGATCCGTGTACTTCACTTCTTTGTAGTCGTCGTTCCTTTCACACAACAACCACACAGTCTCACGTCCCCGCAGACTAGAACTCCCAGGAACTCCTGCCATTTAACTTAGGTACATCTAATGCGATGAGCATGGCTAACATATATAAATAAGCCCACACACACATACACAATAGCATGCCCGTGTCATAAAGTTGACAAGTCTTTGGTGACAAGACAAGTCTCTAGTCTATTGCAGAGGCTTGTCAAGCCCACACACACATACACAATAGCATGCCCGTGTCATAAAGTTGACAAGTCTCTGGTGACAAGACAAGTCTTTAGTGTATTGCAGAGGCTTGTCACATCTCATAAAGTTGAACCTGTAGCATCTCATAGCCAACTATCCCGTTTCAAAGTATATATAAGTACATGCATTGCACGAAGGGCAAAGGGCAGAGAGTGATATACTCCCAATTTCATAACAACTCTGGAAATGTCATATACTCCACGAGATATTTTTGAAGCAATGGGTCGTTACTGGGCGGGCGAAGATGAATTTCACTATTCTTTGCGTCCAAGTTTGCGTTACTCATCAAGCTATGTTAATACATTACATGCAGAATGGTCTTATCGGATGAATGAATATGAGGTCTTAGTAGCTGATTCACGGCGCATGAATATACCCATACCTCGACAAAAGGCAATCAACATGCCTCGAATTACACACATGGAGCTTGAAAGGGCACTGCATCGAATACGTGAGGAAAATAATAGAATGAGAGTTCGTCAAAGTAGGCATAACTTACGTCGTATGGCACGTGATGCACATGAAGATGGCAACAACAATGAAGCACAAGTATACTGGAACATGAGCTTCGAACTTGGATCTGATTCCGATGCTCTAGTTTCATATGAAGATGACTGAAGATCGAGTTCTTCTAAGGCTATAAGGCCTCCGCTTAGGCCGGGGTTCGGGAAGGTCGGAACAAAGTGCCTGGTTCGTGCCAACCACTTTCTTGTCTAAGTTGCAGACAATGATCTGCACCACTATGACGTGAGATCCTCAGCTGTGCACCTTTCTGCTTGGCTGTGGGTTTCTGTGGTGCGTGGATGTATTACGATAATACTTCCTCGCTAATCATGTATTGTGTTAGAGACTTTCTTTCTGCGGTGACGTCCGCTTTATAGTATGGCGGATGTGGACACAAACAAAAAAACTTTCTGCTGGGCCGTCCGCTTTACTATATAGCGGACGGCCAAGCAGAAACACAGATCGCCAACACTTAGTTTTTTTTCTCTCCTATCTATGTCCGCTATATAGTATAGCGGACATCCCCGCAGAAAGAAAGTCTCAAACACTTGGACCATTGTCTGAGGATCTCACGTCATAGTGGTGCAGCAGATCATTGTCTGCAACTTGGATCAGAAAATGGTTGGCACGAACCAGACACTTAGTTCCAACCTTCCCGAACCCCGGCCTAAGCGGAGGCCTTATGTCCGTTATATAGTAGAGCTAGACATTGTTTTAATAAATTGGCGCCCAGAGACTTGTTTTAGCGACGGAATCAACAATCTCAATATCGATAAACAATAAATAACGTACGATTCACCTGAAGAGATGTTTTAGCGACGGAATCAACAATCTCAATATCGATAAACAATAAATAACGTACGATTCACAGTATTCGGGCGATCTCAATATGTCGAGGGAATCTAACGGCACAATTAAGCACAATTAAGTGAGGAAAAATTCAGAAACATAATGAATAAGAACATTAATTTTTTTATTCATAATAAATTAGGGTTCACATTGGGGGAAAGAAATTTTTTCACAAGCGCTCCGATCAAATATTACAACTTGAAAATCTCACCACCCAAGGTGTTCAAACACTACAAAGTCTCCGAGGTCGAGGCCATGCTGACGCACGAAGACGTTCTAACCCTGCGCGAATTGCTTTTTTTGTGGTCGGCCGGGCTTCAGCTTGATTTCAACCTGCCATGCCCCCTTGCGGCTATATAATCTTGCACTGTCATAAATTGATTGGTAAAGGCTTCCGGTATGTCCTAACAAATACAATACAAAAAATAGGTTAGTTTTTAACCAAAAGATCAAACTTTTAACACACGAAAATACAGAGAAAGAGGGATAGCTTACAAGTTCATTCTCAAATCCAGGCATCATGACTTTGAAAAAGTGTTTGCCTACGAGGTGCATGTTGCCAATAAAATCGTAGGTGGTCTCCGATCCAGAAGCCATCGAGGTCGGCGTTGAGGGGAGGAAGGTGGTGTCGCCGGAGATGTGGGTCACCGTAGATGTGGGTCACCGGAGATGAGGTAGAATCTAGGGTTAGATGTTCGAGACAAAGAGAGAATATAGCGGACTGATAAAAACTGATTGCCCGATCTGATTAATATATATAACAGGATAGAGTTATCCGCTACATTGTATAGCGGACATAAAAGAAGACCAAAAGTTTTTCTACCATACATATCGTCCGCTACATTGTATAGCGGACATAAATGAAGACCAAAAAATTAGGGCTCTGCATATCTGTCCGCTACATTATATAGCGGACATAAAAAAAGATCAAAAGTTTTTCTACCATACCGTCCGCTACATTGTATATCGGACATAAAAGAAGATCAAAAAATTAGGGCTCTGCATATCCGTCCGCTACATTGTATAGCGGACGGGGATAACAAAAAAAAAAAAAAAAACTTAAGACTTTAGATTTGTTTTGATGGCCTCTCATAGGTCTATCAGAAAAAAAATTCCAGTATTCAATCGAAAAATTATTAGACAAAAATTACAAAAAATTATTGCAAATGTCAAACTTATACAACAAAATTAAAGGTCCACTGCAGCTTGTTCGGCGTCATCTTCTTCTCCGTCTTGCAAACCCCCTGAACTTATCCCCAGTGCCTTGTAATGGTTCCGCTTGTCGTGGTCGGTCATTTTGTTGCACAATGCACACCTTCGCAGCTTTTTAGGTTGAGTTGCCGTTTCAATAGAGCTTTTCATCCGCGTAGATCTCTTGCGGCCTTTCGTTTGCGATATAATTGGATCCAACGGTAGGATGTCATTGTCGTATTCCTCCCCCGGCTCGTCATCTTCTGACCCCGTCTTAGGCTCGGTGTCAACCGCATTGGTGACGGAAGCTGTTTCCCACTGGTCGACGATGGGCTCTTGCTGCTGAGCTACCTCGATGAGATGTTTATAACCGACCATTGTAGCAGCAGCCTTTACGGACAAACGGGTGAACATCGTCACCAGATGATTATACCGCAACGTCTCTGATTCTTCAAAGTCAGTATACGGGTGCTCCGGAAAGGCAATGGTACCGTGCAACCTGTTTGCACCTTTCGTCCACCGTGGCAAGACGTATTTATCGGGGATTGTCCTGATATTCTTCTGGGTGAAAAATCACAGAATGTGTCTACACAGGATGCCATGGAACTCAAACTTCTTGCAAACACACGTCACCGAGTCCGTCAATGTGTCGTGGCTCACCGTATACATTCTGCGCAGCTTCTCAGGAACGAGGTCATTCACGAGCGAATAAACCTTGTACTCACGCGTAGACTTTTCTGCCACCTTGTTTATACAGTATCGTCCCGATTTCTGCAGCTCTACTTGGTATAGCAAGAAGATCTCCTTCGTATAGACTTTGGCACCGTTCAGCTCCAGTGGGGTCTCAAGCAACCTTCTCCTCTGTTTGTACGTGGTTGCAAAGTCTGCAGCCCTTTCTTTCACGAACAACGACGCAACCGCTTTCTGTGCGGATGTGACGAAACTCTTCAAATTGGTAGATGTACCCACGTAACTATCGAACGTGGCATTCATAGATTCACTCCTGCCCGTCGTTTTCATGCCCGCAGAAAAATGCCTCCTCGTGTAAACGCCAATCCATTGCTCTTTGAGCTCGTACAAGTGCTGGAGCCACCCGTTGTCTTGCAATGAGTAATCCTCAACAAGCTTTTCCCACCTCTCCTCAAATTCCTCAATCGTTAACGACTTGCTAACGCACGTGTCAAAATCCTGTTTAAAGTCTGGAAACTTTGCGTACACGTGATGCAAACGTTCGGGGTATTTGTTGCTTATGTGCCAAGTGCACAAGTTGTGTCGAGTATCTGGGAAGACGGTGGCAATAGCCTTCTTCATTGCCAAATCTTGATCGGTGATGATAACGTTGGGTGCTTTGAAGTTCATGGCTTCCAGCCACGCCCTAAACAACCATTCAAAAGAACTCTCGCTCTCGTCCCTTAACAAGGCGAACCCGAACAGGATGGAGTGATAATGATGATTGACCCCCGTGAAAGGGGCAAACGGCATCGAGTACTTGTTTGTACAGTATGTGGTGTCGAAAGTCACGACATCCCCAAAATGCTAATAAGCAAGCCTCGAACGACCGTCGACCTAAAAAATTGTGCTAACTCGATGCTCATCGTCAAGTTTATAATCGAAGGTAAGCTGCGGGTTCTCCATATGCATCCGCTTCAATAGGCTCATTGTGGCTTGAGCATCATTGAGGTCATACGCGGCTCGTCTATGGGTTCGGACCGCGTTACGAACGTCTGTCGTGTTAAAGTTTAAATTTTGAATTCCCCCGGCCTGTTCAGCAAGAACATTAATCATGTCGGTAGGTCCTAGCCGCGCATCGCTCATTGTGTGAATGAGGCTCCTCGCGACCTTACCCATCTTCTTGTGTTGATGCATCTGACTCACCTTAGAAGGGGTTACTAACGGGTGATTGTGTGCCAGTTCCAGGCTGGTAATAAGCCAATGATCTTGCTTGGCTTTATAGCTTACGAACATCTTGACCTGGCAATTCGTTCGCGCAAAGCAGTCTCGTCTTTTGCGCGAATATCCTATTTCGTCATCACTGTCATCGTTGCCTACGTGTGTCTCATTTTGCACTGGGTTTCTGCCCCTATGACACTCGTATAAGCGAGAGCATATCTTTTTCGTTATGTTGCTCGTTCTTGAAGTCTTTATTCTGATGCCAAATCCAACCCTCAGTGAATACGCTCGGAAACATTCTCCAGCTTCTTCCAATGTTTGAAAGGTTCATCTTAGATACGGATCACTAGCATCTACGGGGGTGTTGGAGCTCGACACGAAATCAGACATTATGAAACAAGACCTATGTAGAAATAGACTACGCTTAACAATCAAATGACATTTTCAACTGAAAATATTACCTAAAAATTATCTTGACGAATAGACCAATTTAGGATGACAAATATACCATATACATAATCTCAAAAGTCTCCCATTTTGCTAATTATAGATTTATTGAACATAACAAATTAAAATTACTAAGATAAATAGACAAATTCATCATGCCAAAATACAACAAACGTATCTCAAAAAATTCGAATTTAAATAGGATAGATGTGCCGAAGTTAGCGCCCCTCAAAAAAATCAAAATTAACTACAATAAACTTCTTTAAAGTTAACAAATTAATTTCTAGAACATCACAAGTTGATGAATAGAGTAACAAATTTCTAGAACATCATCACAAATCTATACTTTTTTGCTCATAAAAAAAATATATACTTCATCAGTCAATCTGCCCAGAAAATATTTGAGATCAGAAACTTACCTTACTTGACTGAAGATTGAAGCAAGTGTTACTCGAAGCTTGAGGGCAGCCGAAAATGGAAGCAAGTGAATCCGAAGGAGAAGAAAATTTTGCCGAAAGAAATGAGAATTAGGGAACTCTGGGGTATATGGGAAATAATGTCCACGATACTGTATAGCGGAAATTATTCCCGACACTCTGACACGTACAGAAATAAAGACCTGACAAGAGACTCTCTTCCTTTTCGACGGGACAGGCCCTGACAGGTGTCAGCCTAGGGGACGTCCGCTACACTGTATAGCGGACGTCTTTTCGCTGTCTCCCATCAGGACTTTAATGCCGTCCGCTATACAGTGTAGCGGACAGGCGCGGAGGGGCAAAAATGTAAAAAAGTCCGTCTGCGACACAGTATGGCGGACGACTGACAGTTTTCGAAAAAGGCGCGATCTGGGCCGTCCAGATCGCGTTTGCAAGATCTCCTATTTTGCTAACGCTCTCAACGGATCAGCTCCATATATATATATATATATATATATATTTGCTTCATCTGTTAAGAGAAGAAGATATTTCAATTATGATTTGGTCGGATCTAAAATGAATTAGAATAAAAAAGATTTCTTTTTATTTAAATATGTTATTGTTATATGTAATGTCATTTTCCTCTTGCTTGGAAGGGTGACACACCAGTGCTGTTCGATCTATTTATTTATCTTTATCTCCATCTCCCCATGAATTGTATGTTTGTAACAATATGGACATAGTTTTCTCAATGGATTAGGCGTATTATGCCGGTTCTTTTGAGTAATATATCTGGAAATACCCGTTGATACCTTATTACCACTGTTTCGGACACAATTGGTACATTCCAAAATAACCGTTATTCGGACATCTTTACCCTTGGCCATGAATGTAACATCCCCAAAAATCTGGAGCTCCGCCGCCCCAAACTCCCGGGTCGTTAACCTACCGGATCACATCAAACCTGTCAAATTTGTTCACTAACACATACTTCAAATCATCTAATTCCGCATCAACTCAGATTTCTCAAAATACTAGATCACAATTGCTTAGCTTAAACTATTACAGCTTAGGTTCTTCGCAATTCAAATTCTCTAAGATCAAATAATAGTACCGACCCACGCAGGGGTCTTACTATACCCTAGTGATGGGCTCATCGGAATCTCACTCAGACTCTAACTCATTCCCGAACCTGCTACAGCTTATCATCACCTGCAGAAGGGAGCCAAACGGAGGGTGAGCTTTTGAGAGCTCAGTAAGGTCGCACAAGGACTAACAACATGATTACAAGTGATTCCGAAGAATCTAACCGACGAAACTTTCCAGAATACTTCAGACGGTAAAAAAAACTCAATGCTTTCCAAAATGGTCAAAACTCATCAGAAATAGATACCAAAATAAACCAGAACAAATACGACGGATTCTAAATCAATCAATAACCGATCATTTTCAGAAAACAGTGAAGATTTTCCAAAGGATTTCAACAGAAGCACAAATCATTTCAGATAATACTTTCCAGATTTTCGTAACAGTCACGGTAGTATACATAGCATATAAAATAAAAAAACAACGTTGATCCTGGGCAATAGCAATGCCATTACGACAAGCTAACAGAATGTACACATGCATGATGTGCCAGAATAATTATTAGTCCACTTGGGTACTAGCCTGCTTTTCCTGCAGGATTCAGACCAGCCTTATAACGCCCGCCTCAGAACAGAACAGAAAACTCAGATCAACACAGAAAAATCAACAATATCAATGAGCATTAACATAAGCTCAAGCACCGAAATCAATTTAGATATTAATAACAATAATCATACTGACACAAGTCAGCATTCAGAATTTTCAGAAGAAAGCATAATTTTCACCAGAATCAGATCAGATTTCAATAACCATAACATATCAAAATAAGTCATCATTCAGAATTTTCAGAAGAAAATCTCAATAAGTAGCAAAACGATTATCGAATTTAGGCATAACAATTCGGAAGAATGAGATACAAAGAATTATCAGATTTACTCAGCATGAAATACATGCATCACAAGATTTCCAAATAATCGTTCAGGTTCAATATTGGGTTTTTTGGGCAATAACATACTGATATCAATGCATACTTCAGAGTTCGACATTAATCGTAAGTAATTCAAAGGAGTACTTACAAATACGAGTTATCAAATAAGGGTTTGGACAAAAGTCCTTACCCAGGGTTCAGATAGAATCTCTTACCTGCATCCGCAGCTAGCTTATCCTAACCGGAAAGTCTTTAGCTTTAACCTAAATGGAATTATCGAATCATCAGAACACAGCCTACACTACGATTTATAAACTTAATACAGACTCACACAACTCCCAAAATGAACCTCCCCTCACCGGGTAGGTAAAATTACCGAAACGCCCCCTAGGGTGTAAAATTACCAGAATGCCCCTCTCGGATTTAAATCACCGAAAAAATCTCAAAATATCTTAAAACACTATTTTAAGTATCCTGATATCATTTCTGGCCTAAAAAGTATTTTAGAAATTTTCGCCCAAAAATCCCGAACCGGTGTCCGGATCGAGCGCTAAAAGGCTAGTTTCGGAAAAAATACCTATCGGCCTTAGAATGGCACGAAATTTTACAATATGAATCATATTAGTAAAATAAGGTTTCTGTGAAATTTTCAGATTAACATAACTTAGTTTAATAGGTCAAATAAATCCGGTATTTCTCCTATCGATACCGTAATTTAGCATCCTTCGCGGACACCAAAAATTCCCAAACAATTCCAGAGCGTAGTTCTCGTAAAAATATTTGGGGTTACTGTTTTGCACTTTGTCTAATTTTGGCCCCAACTATTTATAAAAATTCTCGTCAAAATGCATCATTACCCCCCATCTTTAGTGACAATTACAGTCACTATTCACGGATCAAACACACACTAAATCACCTTTTTCGCACACAGTTTCTCCTTCCTTCAGCCCAGATTTTCATCCCCCAAACACTTCATGAACACCAATTGATTCACTTCCAATCCGTTCTAAATTATTATGAATGCATTAGATTACCTTAATTACACTCTAACACACCCATAAACACACAATTTAAGCCACAATCCACCACCTACCACCATAGCCGAACCATAAACCCACACAAGAACACCCCCCCTGCACACACACTCACACACAGTCACTGTAAACACGCTAACACACACACAACATCCCGAATTACTCCACAACACACCCACCAACACTTGTTTATACACACTTCTGCACCTTTGATCCATTTTTTGACATAAATACCACACATATACTCACTGCACAGCCGTATCCATGGCTGTGAGCGTGCACACACACACTTCACACAAGTTTACACACATGGAAATACACGGTAAAGGTTAGGGGTTTACCCTCTTCACGATTCCCTTCAATCTTTCTCTTTTCCTTCAATCCCGAAATTCATGTTCTTCACTCCTCTGTTTTCGTTTTCTTCTTTTGCCTTCACTGTTCCTTGTTCTTCTTCCTTTCCCGAAAGGGAAAGGTTTCCGTTTTGGTTTCTTTTCTTTCCTTCTTTCCCCTTCTTTCTTTTTTTTTTGTTTTTCTTACCTATACATTAGTTTATGATTTTATTTCATTAGTCATCAATTAATTAAGGAGGAGGTGGCACAATCTTGTGACCAATTTTCCAAATTTGCAAAATAGCCCCTCTAATGTTTCAAAATTACAAAAATGCCCCCAAACTTTCAAAAATTACATTTTTGCCCAAAATTGTTTTAAGCTTCCACAAGCTTCTAATACCCGAGTATTGCTCAAAATTAGCGCCCGTTTATTTTTCGGGTCACGAATGACTATTTTAAACAATTTCCGAAGTTCGGGATAATACAATGAACCTCCTTTGGACTTTTGATTTACTCAACTCTTCTATTTTGGATCCGAAACGAAGAAGAAGAAAGGAAGGAAAAAATAGAAGTTACTAACTCGAAATAAAATTATGAAAGATTTCGCTGCAATCAATCTAGTGAATAATATACAACGAGTTCTGAAAATGGAAGAAGAAAAGGCACCAAGTAGAAGAAAAGGCCGGAAGGAAGCAGAGAGAGAGAGAGAGAGAGAGAGAGTTTGTGAGAGAGGAGGAAGGAATGAGGAAATGGAAGAAGAAAAGGCACCAGGTAAAAAAACAGTCGGAAAAAAAGTCGGGAAATCGAGAGAGATAGATAGATAGATATGAACTAAAAGACAGGTGAAACGAAATAGATTATGTGGGTATTAAGTGCATGAACGATAAAATGTCCAAATCTATTACAATAAGATTACATTTTCAGATTAATTACAATATGAAGCCAAATTCAAGGTATAATACTTCAGGTTAAAGACATCGGTAGTTCAGATTCAAGGTAATCTTAGAGTTAACTAGAGAGAGGAGAATCAATGAAGAACTCCACTTTCAAATTAAAGACATTATAAGTTTAGATTCAAGGTAATCTTAGAGTTAACTAGCGAGCAGAGAATCAATGAAGAATTCGGCTTTTTTTTAGTAATTATTATTATTATTATAATATTATAATTAAAATATTATTGATATTGATATTGATTGATTTTTTTAGACATTTAAGCAGTGTTATCAATAATAGTACCCACAACTATGCGTTGTTTAAGCACCTTTTTTTTTGTTCTCTACTTCTATGTTTATGATAAGCGGGAGTATCTTATCTTTGGACATTTGGACCCAAAAGAGAAACGAAATCCGAAGCATTGGAGATGGTTGCTTTAGGAAATGAGATATTGCCAAAAGTAGACAAAAATGAGTTTTCCTCAACAGTTTGTAGAACACAAGGTTTTTAGGTTTATTGGAAGAAAAAAAAAATGAATTAGGTGAATATGTGGGCTTTGAACACCTTTATTGCAAAATAAATGAATTAAAAAAAGTAGCTTTCGGTGCGACATAAAAAATGGACCGTAGCTAGATTTTGTTTAGTTCTACTTGTAGATTCAAGTCCCACCATAACGTCACTCTTTGAAGATTTGATGCCTGCCCTTTGGATCCAAGTTTTGCAATTCTTGGCGGCCAAGAAAGTGTACATATGAAAGTTATTTTGTGCTTAAATAGTAATTGACTCAATTAAGAGTGAGAGTCGTTCGTCAAGTTGTTTTTAAGAAATTTTTTGACTGCGATCGATGCTTATACAGTGATTAAGTAATAGTAGTAGTTAAATATGTAAATACTTATTGCTCTAAGTGTCTATACTTTATACTGCTAATCCTATTTAGTGCTTATCAATTATTACTACGTTATCCCTGTTATTCTTCCTCACCTCACATAAGTTGGATTTGAGAAGCTGAAATGAGAGGCTATATTTAATACTCTGTTTGACAACATTTTTTTTTCAGTTTCCAAAAAAAATAAAAATAAAGAGCATTTAAAAAATTTATTTTTACAAAAACAAGTAGGTGTTTGATAACCCAGTTTTTATTTTGGGTGTTTGATTACCCAATTTTTATTTTGTGGGGGTTTGCGGTGGTGGTGGTCGCCGGAGGTGGCTGCCGGCGGTGAGAGGGTGGTGGTGGTCTAAAAAAAAAAAAAATCAAAACTGAAAACTGAATTTAAAAACAGCCTTGATTTAAAAATTGGTTTTTTAAATTGAAGAAAAAAAAGAAAAGAAAAATAGTTACCAAACACAATTTTTTTTTCCAGTTCCAAAACTGAAAAAAAAACTGGAAAAAAAGCCACGTCCACACAACCTTTTTTTTGTTGTTGACGTTGAAGATTGGATGATTGACACGTGTATGAAGAGTCTGAGTTATTGCACTAACACCACGTCTTATGTGCTTCATAGAACGGAAAAATTCAACACATGCTTTCCACCAAATGAAACAAAAAATTTCACCCTGCTATGAACTAGGATTTGTTTGATAATAGAAGAGCTTACTTATGGTGCTTAAGAAAATCATACAACTAATGTAAAACATAACGACTAAAAGATAAGAGAAACAAAAATAAATGCTAGGTCAAAATGATCAAGTGACTAACATTCTTAGTGAAATATGAACTCAAGATCATGGTTCAAAATGATACTCAACAGCACATCAAATTTGCTTACTAATTGAAAAAGTACGAGATAAGTAGTAAAATGAGTGTTAGATTCTTTCTAAAAGCGCCCTAGGGCCTGCCATCACTCAGCTGAAACGTATAAAATAAGCTGTGAAACAGGGTGTCTTTATTCGATTCTTAAGCCAACCATCGCTCGTTAACATGGAAGCAAAATATCATCCGAAATTACTTCTTAATCTTAATTATTAATTAATAAATAAATGTTCATAAGATGTGAGTGAGACGACGAGACCGTGTAACTGGGAATTGGGTGGACTTGACTTGGGCCGGGTCCATTGTTCAACAGCCCGAAGAAGGAATGAATCTTCCACGCGTTAGAATCTTCCACGCTCCAGTACTCCACAGACATATATGCTCTAAATTTATCTTGTAGTAAACTCTCAGCAAAATCTAGGGTTTTTCACTGTGCAAGAAAATGGCGGTGAAAGACGAAAACGGCGAGAAAGCCCTAGAATTGTTCTTGAAGATCGGCTTGGACGAGCGCACTGCGAAGAACACAATCGCCAACAACAAGGTCACCACCAATCTAATCGCCGTCATTCACGAGGTAATGGCGCTTCGAGCTCCTCTACAAGTTTTTTTTTTTCGTTTTGGATTTGAACCGCTTGAGGGATGGTCTATTTTCACGACGGTGTCTATAAAGGACATCCATCGCCCGCCCAATGCTTACTATCGAGATTGGTTCGTCTGCTGCCGTTCCATAGTTTCCGAATTCGCTTTCGAGATTGAGCAAGTGTGTAAATTAATGAAAACAGATTGATTGGCGGAAATACTCAGTATGCTTGTCCACGCCCTATCTTGCCGCTAGTAGAGATTATTTTATTGCTATTACTGTTTTTAGTGACAAAAAAAAGTGTGGAAATAGACGTTCTATGTTTCATATTCGAAAACTATCTTGCATGATTTTTGATTTTTGCTTTTTAATCTATTGTTTTTGATTATTTTGTTTTGCCTGCCTAATATTGCCTTTCATTTTTAAATATCTTTGCCTCTGGGAACAGCAGTGTGTGATTAAGGCTTTAGTGTCTTTTAAACGTCGCTATAAATGTCGTTTCTTTTTTCCTTTCGATATAGTCCATCCTTATTTATTACGAATTTCTAATCGCCCGTCATTTGCGAGGTAATTGCTTCAACTTTGTGTATGAGTTGGTGCTGTTTGGCTTGTGTACTTAAATTGAAAAATATGCCTGCATTAATATTGATTTCACGTTGTAATCTGTAGTTTTAAATTAGTACTTGTTGTAAGATTGAATCATACCATTCATTTGCCTTTTGCTATTCTCCGCCCAATTCACAAGTTTTGTTCCCTTTGGTGTATTAATAGGATAGAAGCTGAATTGAAAGCAAATCGTAGTCATAGATCGAATAGGTAACTTTTGTCAAGTTAAATTAGGAAGAGTCAACAGTGGCAACGGTTCTTCGAGGGCAATAATGATGGGCACAGTTAATGTTCATGTTCAAGTTTTATTTTAGGAATTCACACATGTCTAAGGTGACAAAAAATATGAAAAGAAGTAAGTAATCTTTAATGACATTTCCGGATATTTTTGTTGGTAGAAACTCATTAGCAACACTTGTTTGTACAGTACTGGAAATAATATAGTGCTTTGCCATTTGTTATTTCTCTCAATTGTTTTTTTTGGGTATTTCAGGCAGCTGTTACTGATGGATGTGACAGGGCTATTGGAAATCTTATTTACACGGTAAGCTTATTTCTAATCGTATGTAAATGTCTATTGGGGAAATGTATATGCTTGATGCCAATGTGACTTGAGGTTTTATTATTTCCTCTATGCACACTTTGGAGCCTCATCCATCTTCTTTTTGGGTGTATTTATTTTTTTAGGGTGATTGTTGCTTTTGACAAATTTTTTTGACACTTCTCTTCTGTATGACAGGTTGCGACAAAGTACCCAGCAAATGCGCTTATGCATCGCCCCACTCTGCTGAAATATGTTGTCTCGTCGAAGGTCCGGAACTCTTGTTGTTTGCTGATATGGCTTCTATCTAGTTGCTTTAGCTTTATTAAGTTAGTTTTTCTGTGAACTGCTTTTTGTTTTCCATTATAAGCATGATTACTTTGTAGGAAACTTTTTGGTATAACTTGTTAAACACCTGGTCTTTTGTGAAATTTGTATGCTTGAATTATATTCATTCACCTTTGTATGCTTGCAGATCAAGATTCCAGCGCAGTTAGAAGCGGCCTTTTCATTTCTTGCAGATACTGGTTCGGATGATTTTAAGGTCATTGAATTTGAGGAGGCTTGTGGAGTCGGTATGCTAAATCATTTATTTTTCTGGATCAGATGTGTATCTGAGTTAGTTTTTTCCGATTTGCTTTAAAAAGTATAATTTCTTGCTACCTTGATAGCTCGCTATTGACACTAATCTGGTCTCATCATGCTTTTGAATTTTTGTGAAGGTTCGATCTTTAAACTATTGGGCAATGATAATACGGATCCAGCATTATTTAAGAGACCAAAATACATAAAAAAAAAGGGGGGTAAAGAGGAAAATTCTTGAAGCATTTAGCATCTTTGGGTATTATGGTGGGTAGTATTGGTGGAAAGAGCTCAACGCCATTTCTTCTATTTGGATCTGAGCTCGATTTGGCATCGCTGTACTTTTTACATTGAGTATTGCTGTCAAGAAGATACTATTTCCTTTATATTTTTCTAGAACTTTGTCAAGGATTTCATGACCAGATTGAAGTGAAATTTACAATTTTTTGTAATGAAATACTATTCGATTTTGATCTGCATAAGTGAATACATAAGGTGTGACTTCATTTGAATTAGTACTGCAGTATTCTAGTTAGTCTGGAGAGCTGGATTTTTACAATGGTTAGATAGGCTTGAATATCTCATAAAACTGATGATATATTACAAGTTTATCTATTGCACATTAGGTCAACTTATTTACCTTAATTAAAGTTTGTTTGCATTGAATTTCCTGTATGTTAAACTCCTTCATTTGCGAACAGGAGTTGAGGTATCTGAAGAAGATATTGAAAAAACTGTTAGTGAGATTTTCGATGAGTACAAGAATGTTATTTTGGAGCAACGCTATCGAATAAATGGTAAGTTTATTTTGTGTGCAGTGCTAACAATATCTTTTATACGGCGGACAGTCTCTCCTTTTGTGTCTCTTCTTTCATAACTGACCAGTTGAACATTGCCATAAAATTGTTTTGTACATGTCACTATGTTAATAAGGAGGAATTAACCCCACTCGCCTTATTTCTGAACATTTCTATGCATTACTTAGGACAGATTTACGAAAGCATTCGTCATAGTGAACCAACGCTTTCCTTGTAGAGAAACTGTGTTTGTCGCTAATAGCGACAAATAATCGTTTTCCAAATGTAAGTGATTTACAGCTACTCAAAGATATGCCAACAACTCTAAACTCCATGTTTCACACGAATCAAAATAGTCTCCTCAACTATCCATCTCTAATCTCACTCACTGCATTACCTCACTATCTGCACGGGAATGAGAAGTGATGGGAGGAAAGCTGGGAAGCCAGTAAGTAGAACAATTATAGCACCATGGATTGGAATAGATCACTCTTAACAATTTAGACGATACAATATTTGCCAATCAAGCATATCTATGACTGTAGCTTAGTACCCTGAAAAATTAGTAAGACCAATGTTATATCCAACTAGCAACCACCATGACTTTAGCATCTAGTCTTCGACATCCACGTTGGGATTTACTAAGCTGAGTTGTTGAACAATATGTTGACGTGGACAAATCATTGGGATATCGTCATTGTCGCAAGCACCAAAGTCCACGTTACACAATCAAGTAACATATCTTAAGTGATAAGATATATAGATCAACAATCAAGAGTAGCATCTCAAGTATAATTTCAGGACAATAGTGTTTGGGAGTATGACAACGTTAATAGATAACCACATGGTGTGAAAAGAATAGTTCTATGCAATTTCCCTTACTTTTAAACCTTGAATCCGAGTAACCTTAAATATTACTCAATCAATTGGTTTCTTCTTGTCATATCTCTTAGTACATCTGCACCTTCTTCGTTTTCTTCCTGAAACCCATGGTTCAGTTCCTTGACTTCTTTATTTCTCTAAGTAAAGCTCTCAAGGCTCATTCTCTATTATTTTCTACATTTCCTTTACCTTCTTCTTTGCGTAATGCACCTACGGGAGATGTGTACATATGAAACTAATTGGTTGGCCAAATTAAAGTAAATTCATTCGTTCCTATCCACTATAAAGTAATGGAATGAATCACGAAGTAAATGAAAGACTAACTAGACATATGTTTGGTACTTTCACTAGCTGTCACAAAATCCTTCACTTTCATCTTAATTGCAATTTTGACCCTAATATTTCTGGAAGCTCCACTTAAGATTTCTCAACTTACAAGGTATAAAATATAATTTTTGGGGCGTTACATTCTTCCCTCCTTGACCTTAATCTTCCATCTACCATTTCATACGACTTCAAAATTTGCTTATAAATACCCCAAGGTCGAGGAACTTATCCTGGCTTACCCTAACCTAAGCAATTCAAGCCTAGGTATCTCTCTAATACCAACTGTAGATACCAAAAAACTTTGTTGTTGCTAATAGCATAATTCAATAGCCTCCAAATAACAAATAGTCATTCTCCAAATGTAAATAATCTACAACTATTCAAAGATATGCTAGGAGCTGTAAACTGATGTTTCAGTAAAATTAAAATTGTCTTCTCAATGTTCCTGCTTGCTGCAACACCTCGCTATCTACACTGGAACAGACAATAATCGGGGGTGAGCTGGGAAGCCTAGTAAGTAAAATAATCATAGCACTATGGATTGGATTAAATCTCGATAACAATGCAGAAAATGCGATATTTGCCAATGTTATATCCAACTGGCAACCACTATCACTTCAGAATCTAGCCTTTGGCATTCACGTTGGTATCTGCTAAAACGAGCTCTGCAATGAAAGTAACATTATGTTGCATATGGACAAATCACTGGGATGCCTATATGGATCAATAATCAAGAGTAGCATCTCAAGTAGAATTTCAGGATATTAGTGTTTAAGGGAACAACAACATTAAGAAATATAACCCTGTGGTATAAAAATAATAGTTCTATGAAATCCCCTATAATTTAAACCTTGAATCAGAGTATCCTTAAATATGAATCCATAATAAATAAATAGCTGGTTTCTCCTTGTCATTTATCGTTCAGCTGCACCTTCTTCTTTTGCTTCCTCAAAACCCACGGTTCAGTTCTTACCTTCTCTATTTCTCTAAGTCAAGCTCTCAGGCTCATTCTCCCTTATCTTCCACATTTTGTTTGCTAGCTTTCTTGCATTTGGTTGGTCAGGAATGAACCACCAAACAAATGAAAGGCTAATGAGAGACGTCATAAGCCTCAATAAATCCAAACAAGTCGGACAAATCCCGTATCTTCACTATCTTTCACAAAATCTTCGCATTCTTTGTAATTATAATTTTGACCCTAATATTCCTAGAAACTCCACTTAAGATTCCTCAGCAGTCAAGTTAGAAAATATAATGTTTGGGGTGGGTGCTATAGTTTGATTTTTCTGCTTCTCAAAGTCAGTTTTCAATGTCACAGGCTCATAGCTTGTTTAAGTTGGGCGTTTTTGGAAGTTATTAAACATCATGATATCAGACTTCAATTTTTTGATTTAATCTCTTCATGCTAATATCATTTTTATTTCTGTTCTGATGGACACCTCTTTATGGACAATTTTTATATAGTCGGTGAACTATTTGGTCATGTTCGAAAGAGGCAGCCATGGGCCGATCCAAAGATTGTCAAGGTATTGTGAGTAAACAGATTAAGTTCCTGTTGTTTTTTCTTTCACCATTGGCTAAATAAATTGTTTGCTTGTCATGATGCCTTTTGGAACAGCAATTAATTGATGCAAAATTGTATGCGTTACTTGGTGAAAGGACTGCTGCAGACAATGAAAAGCCCATAAAGAAGAAGAAGGAGAAGCCGGTTAAAGTAGAGGTGACCTCTGTTGCATGACACTTTATGTTGTTCCCTGTACTATTATGAATCTTTTTAGAGTATTTTCTGTTACCTTCTCTCATGCTTGCAATTATATAGGATAAAAGTACCGCTGATGATGTTCCTCCGCCAAATCCATCTGAAGAAGAGCTTAATCCATTTTTAATATTCCCTTCACCAGAGGAAAACTTTAAGGTGCACTGCTGCTTCATTTCATGTTTTACTCTTTTGTTCGATCTGTTTGCCATCTGACTGTTCGAATTCTTCGGGTTCGCATGTGCTTATTGCAGGATAATAATCTGACTTGTGCACTTGCTTGTTGTAGTTAATAACTCGTGCATCTATATATATATATATATATATATAGTTACTACCTCAGTGGAGATTGTCCATGGGTTCCGAGTTAATTCATAAGCTAGCCATAACCTTGCGATATTTTTTATGGGTTACTGTTCTTGCAATAGTTAGCAGCGTGTGCTCTTTTTCTTTGGACTCTTTACGAATGGCTTGTCAATCCTCAGGTGCATACTGAAGTTTTCTTCAGCGATGGGTCTGTGCTCAGAGCTTGCAATTCAAAGGAAACACTAGAAAAACATTTGAAGGCAACACAAGGAAAAGTTTTGACCCGCTTTCCACCAGAACCAAATGGGTACCTGCATATAGGTCATGCCAAGGTAATCGGCACTTTCTAGTTGATGTCCCGAGATCACTATTCTTTATGAGATAGTTTTCTTTTTGTTTATCTCCTAAAGAACTTGTACAGGCGATGTTTGTTGATTTTGGCCTGGCAAGAGAAAGAGGTGGAGGTTGCTACCTCAGGTGGGATTACTTTGTTTAAGCTTGGTTTTAATTTCTGGCTTCTCTACCATTAGTTTTTAGCCGTTTAAATCATTTTCTTCTGGGATTGCACTGATTCACAAATTTAAGAGTTGGACATTTCAATCATTGGGCACTCGAGTGGCATGTGAATGGACCCTATTTTATGTGATACCAGCATCTCCTCCTAGAAAACATTGTAAGCTGATACGTGCAAGAGTGCAGTTGTATGTGAGGAATCCTATGCAATAGTGATTGACTAGTAGGTTTTTCTATTTTATCTATTCCATCATGAAGTAAACGTGGTCTATGTGCTGCAAAAACAGTTGTCTAATTAACAAGGTTTTTCCCTTTGATTAACTTTCGTCATGTACAAAGACATTTGTATGATTGGCTAAAAATTCGTCGAGGACGTAATTATATGTCAAAGTCTGATTTGTTGTACCACTTTTGAGTTTTTAAAAGCCATTTCTATGGTACGGCCACCAAAGTTGGATTCAATGTTCTTCGAGCATAAATTAGTGTCTAGAAGAAATGATAAAATGAGCGGATACTTCTATTTGCTATTTAGACTTCAATACTGACAAATGGCACTGCAGGTATGATGATACTAACCCTGAAGCTGAGAAGAAAGAATATATAGATCATATTGAAGAAATTGTCCAATGGATTGGATGGGAACCGTACAAGGTACAATTTGGTGTACATGAATGGTGTGTTATGTGCTTCAACAGCATTTGACATTTCTTGCAATTTTGCAGATCACTTATACCAGTGACTATTTTCAAGAGCTTCACGATCTAGCAGTGGAGCTGATACGAAGAGGCCATGCTTATGTCGATCACCAGGTTGCTCTTTGGCATAATGTAGATATAAATTTTTTCCTTTGAAAGAAAAGTGCAATATAGCATTACCTATGGCAACATGGCTATTTACGTCATAATCTGGGCATAGCCTCTGAAACTTACAACTCTATCTCTAATAACCTATTAAGAGGACGATTCAGTGGACAAAGCTCTTGCAAGCACTAGATGCGTGCAGTCTTTACCCCATTTGGAGAGGCTGTTTTCCGGGACTGGACTCACATATTTCAGGTTGCGCAATAACCTTAACAATCCTACAATGGTAGGTTATGTTCATATGGTTAATTTGTTATTGCATAAAGCTTTGATGTCGGAATCTTTAGTTGCAGCAAGTCGTCAGAAGGCCGTGGTTTGGCCCTCTGACGTTAATGCATATTTATCTCTCCATCTTCTTCTTACTTGTCTGTCAATAATTTTGTGTCCTGTATTCAATCCTCCCCAGACCCTTATCCCAGATTATAGTCTTTGAAGCATCTGCAACTCAAATGGAATAGTTGATTGCTATTAATTGCATGGATTATTACCAACTCATAAGGATGCGATAATAATGCTTATTAGACATAAATGTTTTTGAGTTATTGACACGAGTACTTTATTATTAATCCAGACACCTGAAGAGATTAAGGAGTACAGAGAAAAAAAGTTGAATAGCCCTTGGAGAGATAGACCAATTAAAGATTCATTAAAACTGTTTGACGATATGAGGCGAGGAATGATTGAAGAAGGGAAAGCAACACTTAGGATGAAGCAGGATATGCAGAGTGACAACTTCAATATGTATGACCTCATTGCATATCGTATCAAGGCAAGTGTACCCTCATAAATATCTTCAACTACTGAGGATCAAAACGTTCTCATATTTTGGTTGATATGATATGGATGTTGCAGTTCACACCTCACCCTCATGCCGGAGATAAATGGTGCATCTACCCCAGTTATGATTACGCTCATTGCATTGTGGATTCTCTTGAAAATATTACACATTCAGTAAGTTGTATATTGTCATGGGTATTCTTTCATTGGCAATTTAAATGAGAAATGCAAGATGTCTTCTTATTGACATGGAATGATTGCCTCATCATATATGTCTGTGTGTGTGTGTGTTTGTGTGTATGCCAAGTATCTACTATCTAAATGTTGCAAGTTACAAGTATATCTGATAAGGCCATATATATGCTAACATACTTTATGGAACTGATGTATCCATAGATGTTCTGCATCACTTAATGACTTTTTAAGAGATTTTTTTATCAAATGATTTGCACCAAATAGAGGAAAAGATGTTTTTGATTGTTATTTACTTTCATTACGCTTCATGTTTTTGATTGTTATTTACTTTCATTACACTTTTACTTTTGGCAATTTTGGTGTTGGTCCTTTGAAAGTTTCAGATGAACCAAGTAGGTAAGTTGCTGAAACAGTAAAAGGGTTGGTAATCGAATTGGTTACCGAGCATTCTACTATCCCTCATAAGGACTGTGCTACTGTGCACTAGCCAATATATCATTCGAGTATTTTGTCCACGTCATTCACTCGATCCAAAATATCATTCTTATGAATCATTACAGTCTCACTTTGAAGCTGATTGTATTTTCGTACACACACACACACAGGCATATCTCTATAGAGCTTCTAAGTTCTAGTACTAATTTGTCAAGTTAAGTCTCTTTGTCTAGGCCTTTTTTACTTGGTCAATTTTCTTAGAACTGAGAAGCTCTGATCTATAGTTTTCTGAGACCAGAATAAGACTGCAGATCTGTACATAACTGAGACTGTCTCTCATTTTGAGCATATCACTTTTACATGGTATGCTAATTTATTTGCTTGTCTTTTTCTTCCCTTTTTTTTTGTGGGGGGGAACTACATGTATGTTAGCTGATATACTTTATGCGATATGTTTTTTTTTGTCAAACAATATGTTCGTTGATTTGGCAATCTGCTTAATTATATATATGTGCTTTCTGCAGCTCTGTACTCTTGAATTTGAGACACGTCGTGCTTCGTACTATTGGTTATTGGATGCGTTGGGCCTTTACCTCCCTCATGTATGGGAATATTCTCGTTTAAATGTCACCAACACTGTGATGTCGAAGCGCAAGGTAAATTGGAAAATTTAAATATCAATGTCGATATGCAACTTGGAGAGTATTCTTCATAACGAGCTACATAATCAACAATGGTATGCTGTTGCAGTTGAACCGTCTTGTGACAGAAAAGTGGGTTGATGGTTGGGATGATCCTCGCCTGATGACATTGTCTGGCTTGCGCCGCAGAGGGGTTACTTCAACTTCAATAAATGCTTTTGTTCGTGGAATTGGAATTACTAGAAGGTTGAATAGCCTCTATAATATTTCGACATGCATTGAACAAGTTTGAATGCTATGGTGTCATGTCTGGTGTTGTGCTGAACTACTGAGATGTTGTGCTGCAGTGATTCTAGCATCATAAATTTGAACCGCCTTGAGTACCACATAAGAGAAGAACTCAACAAGACTGCTCCTCGCACAATGGTGGTTCTAAATCCACTAAAGGTATGTAATGTATAGTGTTCGTTTTCTACTTTCTGGACCAGTGTCAAAGGCCGTCACCGACTTCTTATTTCAGGTGGTTATTACCAATCTGGAAGTGGGGTCAGTAATGGATCTCAATGCAAAGAAATGGCCTGATGCTCAAACAGATGATGCATCCTCAGTTTACAAGGTGAGCAAATTTTGCTAAGCTAAGTTCAAGTTTTATCTTTGGGTGGAAGTGATACTAAATCGTCGTATTCTTGTTCTAGCTTGATGATCTTTGAATGAGATCTTCAGCGTAGCGGCTGCTTTGATCTCAATTTTTAGGCTAAATTTTGCAGTATAAATTGTATGTTATGAATGTTGAAGTATGTTAATGGTTCTTCTTCTTCTAGGTTCCTTTTTCCAATGTTGTATACATTGAGCACACTGATTTCCGGATTAAAGATTCTAAGGATTACTATGGGCTTGCTCCTGGGAAGAGTGTCCTACTCCGGTAAATATGCTAGTTTTGTATCGTTTATCGAGTTCATCCATTGGCTTGAAATTTAGAAAGTTCATTCTGAATGTAGATACGCTTATCCTATAAAGTGCACTGATGTTGTACTTGGAGATGATAAAGTGACTGTTCTTGAGATTCGTGCTGAGTATGATCCTTCAAAGACAACAAAGCCAAAGGTCGTTGTTCATACTGAAGTTGGCTCTTGCTTCGATTTGAATGGTACCCCAATGTTGCAAATAGTCTTAAAGTTATCTCTTCTCTGCATATGCAGGGGGTTCTTCACTGGGTTGCAGAATCTTCACCTGGGGTTGATCCATTAAAGGTGGAAGTTAGATTGTTCGACAAGTTGTTTCTTTCAGAGGTTGGTGATCTCTTCTGTTTTTTTTCCCCCTCAAATTTACTTGGTATTGCAAAAGCTTACCGTCCGTCACTACTGCAATCAGAATCCTGCTGAGCTTGATGAATGGCTTGGTGATTTGAATCCCAACTCTAAAGTGGTGATACCAGGCGCCTTTGCTGTCCCTTCACTTGGAAATGCTGCCGTTGGGGACAGATTCCAATTTGAGAGGCTTGGTAAAGATTCTAGAGCCCTCGTAATTAAATGTTGCAGATTGCTAGATTAAAATGAAGTTAATGAATGAGGATAGTTAGTTTCCCACTCATGCATTATGAAATTGATGCTTCTTGTTTCCCAATTTTGGTCATTTACCTGCGTTACTAGAATCATTACTGTTATTACTTCTTTTATTCGTTGAAAAGATTGGTGAGCTACCATGGTCAGGGAATACATTCAAAGCTACGGGATGTTGTCTTCCTATCTAGTTACGACCCCGTAGATCAATTTGTCGAATATTTGAAATTTCAACTAGTTTTTATGGGCGTCTTCCCAAATAACTTAAGCAAACTAGGATGCGGTGGTTGTTTAGCCATATGACTGTTTAACTGTATTTTCCCCTCATTTGCTATTCAGGCTATTTTGCTGTGGACAAGGATTCCACGCCGGAAAAGCTCATCTTCAATCGAACAGTCACGTTGCGAGATAGTTATGGCAAGGTTGTGAAGTAGGGGGAATCTCTGCAGAAGCGAGCAAGCAGAGGAAGATCAGCAACTTAGTTTGATGAATTTCTTATCTATACAAACGTAAGATATTTACTTACCAAACTACTAATTGATCGGACCGTGTTCAGATTTTGTACATCATACAAGGAGAACGAGAACGAATAACGATAACATAATACAATAGTTTTGATCTTTCACATATTCTCGCTCCCTGTGCACGCCTGTGTTAGGATGTGCGAGTGGATTCTAATGTGGTGCTTGTTATGTATTACATACACATACGAGTTCCGGGGTTCTTTATTCATACGAATATGAAAGCAAAGTACTTTACATACTTTTTTGCGACAAGAGAGGCTGTGTTTTCGCGGCGAATCAGTGTCTTCCGGGGAGTGGAGAAGCCATACTTCCCTTCTGGTCCTGCACTTTACTCGTACAAAGAGGGGGTCCTGTCTTGAAGTTAACAGTTTCAAAGTCAAATAGGAAGCTTGCCATCATGGTTTATATTGTTGAAAGCCAGCTATAAAGGGCTGGGTTTCCTACCAACCTTTGGTTTGTATGGTTGAAGCCGGGACAAGGTTAGAGCTTAGTGGGAGGAGAAGTTTCAACAAGGTGATAGATAGACTTAGAAAATAGGATGCTCTAAGAAGTTGACAAGTGCCTTTCACTTCAAGGGACCGACCACCATGGAATAGTGCACCGTGAATGCTACATATTCTCCTAAGAGTACACCCCCGTGCTCTTTAAGGGCTTGAAAGAGCCACTGAAAGGGAAAAGAATTGTTGTCAAACAAGGAAAGTAAAGGGTCTGATGTTAGAGTTCAGTCTCTTCACGTTTTATTTGTTCTGCGTGACAATGAGAGGGACGATGCAGATGGAAATTCGTAAAGGGGGGAGTATCTTTTACTTTCAGAAGTTCCACCTTCACATGGAAACTTGGCCACATGCCAAAGGTGCAATTTTCCACAGGGATAAATTAGATGATGGGACTGCGCAGAACTTCAGTTTGGAGAGAGAGGCTAATACTCAAATCATACCTGCGAACACCAGCTTTGTTTTTTTTTTTTCCCCCTAAAAGAATATAAAAAAGCATAGCCCAATAATAAGTAACATTTATTCAAGAAAACCCACAAAAACACAAGTTAAGCATAGATTTAATTCCGAATTAGGATAAGAAGAAATGACCTTATTGTTTACTGATTATGAAAATGGATATACAAAAATACAACATTGTGAGCAGTGGTTTCAAATTTAAGTTTAACAGTTGCAAAGAATTCACTATGACATGCATTTTCCTCAATTTAGGTTATGTGTTGGTTGGTGGATACTACTAATCAGCAGCAATATCATGCCAACGATGGAACAATGTCAGGCAATATTACTATTTTCATGTACTTTTAAGGAGTCAATAAGCAAATATGTGTTCCAATGTATTATACGTAATTTAGCGGTTCAAACTTCATTTACAAATGTTCTTTTTGTAGATGAAATAGAGTTTATTTTCCTATCAAACTTCATTTACATTTTTTTTTCAAATAGGATTTATTTCCTATTTTACAGTTCTTTTTTTGTTAATTATTAGTCAAAATTAAATCGTAATATATACGTGTATCAATTAGGTAGAGTTTTATTATATTTAGCTTTAGCTTCTACATTTATTTTTTTTGGTCAAATGTCCCTTTATTTCATTGAAGCACATAACATGTACAATTGTTTCCAATTTACAATGCCAATATTGCTCCTACTGTTATAGTATAATCTTGCTTCTAACTATTTACATGAAAATCCCCTCATTTATCTCCCAAGCAGTGCATAGTTCTTCATTTTTCTCTGTTTTTGGTATCTTATTCCAGCTTCCCACTATATACCTCACCCATTGTTGTATGACATGAGCACATCCTTGTGGTGTAGCTTGTTTTTGTTCAAAGGTTCTTGTGTTTCTTTCCATCCATATCCCATAGATTGTAACAGCAAGTGAGAGTTTTAAGAGTTTAGATCTGAAACTCTTGCCTCTAAAGTAGAGCATTGCAAACTGTAATAGATGTTGCCAAGAGACTAATGGCAGTCTTATTCCAAGTTTTGTAAAGATAGATTCCCAGACCTCTTTAGCATAGGTACATTGCACAAACAAATGGTATATGGTCTCCTTCTACATTTCACGTGGCTTATATTGTCCTTAATATTTTTTTAAATTTAATTAGCTATTAATTGACAAAGGTCCATTAAAAAGTAGTATAGAGAGCCCTAAATTTTTTTCAGGAGGACACATAACAAAACAATATAAGCACTAAGAAAAGACTAATCATTATGCTTACTATATTAATTTTAAGAAAGCCCGATTTAAGTTGGGCTTCACGAGAGAGCTCAAACTAAAAGACAACACTACAAAACCAGAGACAAGCTCTTGAAAAGGGGCTAGATGCTTTGCCAAGTTTTTGTTTGCTTCCATTGTCTTGTACACGAAACTTAGGCCGCTTACCATATTTGTTTTCTGTTTTCATTTTCATGATTTTCATATTCAGTTTGAAAATTCGTTTCTGTACTTTTATCATTTTCACCCAAAATTTTTTTAGCTATTTTTTCTTATATTGTGTTAAGTTTTGAGTGAAAAAAAAAGCTGAAAACAGGTGTTTTCAGTTTTTTGTTACTATTTGAGTAATTTTATTCAAAACGAAAACAGAAAATGGTAAAAGTACGCAAAAAAAGATTCTTTTTCATCATCATTACTAAACACAGAAAACGAATATGGTAAACGTACGGGGCCTTACTTTCCACATTTCATATGACCCGAAATTTCAACCTTGAATATGCGTATTGAGCTTCATAATATTACATGCTTCTAAAAAACAGTAAAGCGTAAACGTTACTTAACTTTACGCCATCACTCTGGCTTAAGTCTAAGATCAAACCTCGGTTGAGGGAATCTAACTATTTATTGCAAGAGTAGGGTGTTATATTTGGGAAAAGATGTTAGTAATGAGTCTTGTGTGATAAAAGATATATATTGATTGAAGGAGTTAATTTTAGACTGCAAAATTTACCATGGATTAAATGAACGAGTTAAGAGAATATAAGAAAAATGTAGGTGTAATTAGAATAGTCTCAGTTCAATATAATTTCAAACATCAAATCAAATGTATATAATCAGGTACCCCAAAGCATCAAGGGGTTTGGTGGGAATTCGTAAGTTGGAAGTTTCTTCAGTCTAATATGAGAATTTGAAGGAGGTTAATATTTAATAGGAATCTAGATAGGATGCCTAAATTTGTAGAAGGTCAATGCTTAGAGAGGTTATAAAGGTTCAAGTTAAGTTGTTTTATACGTCTAATTCTTTACATTCTTGAACGAGTCTTATGCTTTAAATACTATTTTATAAAAAGTTTCATCTATGTTGTATTTACTATAAGAGTGAAAAAAACGATATTTATCATAAATGTAACGTGTAACTCGTCTTTTATATTGATCAGCACTTCAAAGTTGAATATTATTTTTATTATTAAAAGCAAGGTTAATTTTTTTCACTGCCACATTTGTAGTACACATGAGCCAACGTCACTATAATATTTTTCATCTACAAGAAGTTGGTGAAAAAACATCTTCTCGTTACTAATGCACCTTTAGAAATAGTTTATTCAACTTGTAAGGGCACTTTGCTAGAGCAAAAGAGAGTAGTTTTCGAGGTAAAATATGGTGTAATCAGTTAAGTATTACTCCCTTCGTCCCTTTTTATTTGATCACCTTTGACTTGCACGCTTATTTAAGATATGCATTATATTTATGAGTTTTTCATTCTACCCTAAAAGAGAGAGAGAGAGAGAGGAGAAAAAGTAGGACAGGAAAAAGAAAAATGAGTCGGTGGATGATTAAATGTGGAGAGAGAAATAAAATACGAAAAATGTAATAACGGTAAACATGAAAAAATACATATAAAATCTTTCTTAATTTGAAAAGTGATTAATTTTTTTTGGGACAGTTCAAAAAGAAAATATGATCGAGTAATTAGGGACGGATGGAGTATTATTTTAGTACAATACATTCAACCTCCTTAGTTTGTCATTATTACGATGTGATAATGAAGATAATCAATTGTTGTGATTATAACTATGAGAGTAACATGTTATAATACAATATATTTCCAAAAATTAAATAAAAATTAGATAAATTTTATAAAAGGTTAAACTTTATTAAATTGGAAAGTAATAAAAAAATCCCTTTTTTTACAGAACCAGGGACAGTACTCGTTTTAATACAATTATTTATGGGTGTTATCTCGACAATGATATGCTTGGTAATTTTGTGTCTTCTTATTGCATTAAGGTTGTGGCTTTTACATGAAAGGGTGATAGATGATTTGAAGTGATTGTAAGAAAAGTGAGTCGTGTCATTGTACACTAGATCTCTGTACATAGTCACTAGTCAAGTCTGTACAGCAGAGTTTACTTGTTTTACTTCACCAGTTCCATGATTGGTGTCTCATGTTAAAAGTCAAGCATATTGTAGACTGCTTCAACCTTCTAGGTTCCCCCTTGAAGGGAAACAAAACAATACATCAACTTAGGAGGCAAAACAGAGAATGAGTTGGTAACTTAAACTAACTTCTTGGAGGAAAAAAGAAGAAGAAAAAGTGAATGACACTGATGAAATTCATGCAAAAGGTAGACACAAAACTAAAACTCTCAACAAAGTAAACTAATGATGGGAATGATGTTCTTATGTGGCTAAGAAAAGTCGTATGGTTACGGGTTTGGATTCTCAACATATCTGGAAGGAAAATTACGCGATACAAATTGCATCTCGTCTCCGCATGACTACGAGGAGAGTTAAGTACATAACATCTGAGTTTACTGTTTAATCAAGCCTTCTCAGCCTCTAGAATATGAAGTTCGATCGATATTAGTTTGCTCGAAAACCAAAGGCAATCGTGACTTCAGTTTGGTATTAAAGTCCTCTTGAACCCCACTAAGAGACTTCAAGAGATATGTATGATCAAATCAGAGATATGATGAATCAGAAAGGAAGCTAGTTAACACAGTCAACTCTCGTCTAGATCTTAACACATAGATTGAGTGGTGCTTGCTTAGTCAAAACAACTTAGTCCAGCTTCAAATCATATTTAGCTTCCACTTAGTCGCTGTCAAGTTCATGTCCATGTCCATCTTTTCCAGCCATGACCTTTGGGGTTCAGCTGCCATAGATTAGTCCTTCATCCATGATCGCGACAGCCCTTCTTCACCTGTAATTATCAGAAGTGTTTGATTCCGTTAATTAAGCCATGACTGAACGCTTCTGCTGCCTTAATCTAATGGCAAATTTGGCACTCCACCAAGCCATTGGGGTCAGTCCTAGATGGTTCAAGCTACCAAAATATGGGAAGTTTATTAGTTGCCTGTGGACTCGAAGTCCTCGTCAAAGGCAATACTTCTTCTCTTCTTATAAACCGGCTGTCTATTTTAACACGTCCTCAAAACGAATGTTATCACTCACGCACTTCGTACATGCGCATCGTCGCTAGGAGCCCTCGTCTCGAGTCCAGCCTTAACTTTTTACGACAAATTCAGCCAGTGAGCTGTATTTTTGGACTCAAACAGTGTGACTGTTGGCGAAATAGAACAGATTTATGATCTGTTTAAATTCGAAAAGGCACCTGTTTATGGTGTCTTTTAGTTCAAATGTTGCACCTCTTTGGTGTGTTTACAGATTGTGACTGTTAAGTGACATCTGCAGAGTCACGTAACTGTCATAACTGTTTGCACCTGTTCAAGGCACCTTTTGGTGTCTATAAATAGGGCTGGTGGTCAGACGAATTTCATACTTCGAATTTCTCTCTCTCAAATTTCTGTCTGTTGATTGCAATATGCTGTAATCAACATAGTTCGCCTGTTTTATCTTTGAAGGCAGATTTGCTGTTACCCTAAGCAGATTATAATGAAGCAAATACTGTCTTAAGGAAAGAGTGTAACGCATTCGACTCAGGCTTTTTCAGTTTAGTTTTTTCCATATTGCCTTATTTCTACGACATATACTACAGTAGACATTAAGCTGTTTAACTTTGTTCCCGGATGTTCAACAACGGCCTAAGATTGGATGGACTAGCCCAATGTCAGGGATTGAGGGGTTCCGGCACATAGTTTTTTCACGGTCAAAATAGTTAATTTGGGGCGGCATCTAAGCTCTGGAATAATCATCTTTCACTTGTGGAGTGAAAAACCAAGATTTGGAGCCTTGGAGTTCTTGTTGGAGATCAAACTTTGCGATGAAGTTAAATGATCACAAACAAGAATGCTTAAAGACACATCTCTAAGATGCTCTACTTGGAGTAAACAGTTCCAACTACCAATTCTGGTGTCTGGTGTGCACTTGTATTACGGCAAATTCACCTCCAGAGTACAATTCAAAGGCGACATGGCTTGTGAAAAGGAATATGCCTCTAACCGACGAGTCTGCCGAGATGCATGATCGACTACTTAAAGTAGTAAAAGAAAAGAGAGTTTCTAATTAAGAAAATGGTTCCACCCATTAGATATTCGAATGACTGAAATTATAATCTGCTTACAATTGGTGTCTCCCCAAACTTGATTAGGCTGTTTGCACCATTTCTCGGAAATTTCCTTCAGGGAACTTTTCAATCTATCAGCATTTCATGCTTCAAAAGACAACAGAAACTAACACAAGCTGCCCCCCCCCCCCCCCCCAGATTGACTTGTTGCATTCCAACAGTTCTCTCTGCCTCTCACTCCTCATTCACAGCTAATAACGTTACAAGAGATTAGACACCACATAATTCTTACAGCTGTCACCTCCAACTTAATGGGCTATGTCTTTGATCTCCTAGTTAACAGTTGAGGGTCAATACACGACTCATTTCATTCATTCTGCCGACAATGAAAGGTACTTTACACATAATGCCACCGGCTCTCCTTTAAGTCCTGCGTAGGACAGACGCTGAAATGGTGAAGAAAATTTTGATTACGAACGTGAACAAGGTGTCCGATTTGTGATGAGTTAGGCCTTGTAAATCAGACCAACTGCTGTAAATCCCTCTTTACCATTGTATTAGACAATGTTAACCTCCACCGTGCGAATAAGTATGACGTTTCAAGTTGTATGCTTTGGCAAAAAGGGAAAGTGACCGGATTCGGAGAAGTAAACATTGGCAGAGAAGCTGCAGCGACACAGGATTGTAGCATATGTCTTCAGCATTATACATTCTCTAGCAACATCCCTCGTGCTTTGATCTATTTTAAAGGGAGATTTGGGGAAGTAAACAACTCACCAAGATGTGTTACCTTTTTATTTATCACCAACTTTTCAATGTACAGTTCACACATTGGTTCACCATATGAGCTTAATATGCTAAAACATCTGGCTTCTCATATACCAAGAAGGTACTATGTACATCACTATCAGCCCTCAATCATAAGAAAGAACAGAGGACAAGGGGCCTAAAGGAAAATAAAGAAGAAGCAAAGAGGGCAAGGGCCTTATAATAGCAAAGCCACTCTTAGATGCCCACCTCTTCTACTTGCTGCTAAACTGCCACAAGTCATCCATGTTCCACAAATTTTCTGCCACGTAATCGTTCGACCAGTCGAGTTCTGCCTCATGGCATCCTGCTGACATGTTTGGCTGGTTGAAGCCCTCCATCTCAAAACTAGTATTGTTCACATAGTAGCAGTCATTTGGAATTGGGCTACTTGGGTGTTCTGAGTTTCCAGGGAACTGTGACATCCTGACAGAATCTGATGAGCATATGCTTAAGCTGGAATTTTCATTCAGGAAATCATTGCAATTGGCCAAGAATTTGCTTGGTTCTGAAGAAAATTCCGCGAAAGGTGCTAGATTATTAACTTCCGTAGTTGAAGCGGAAGTAAATGATTCAGAGGATGACGGTGAAGTTTGCTCCATTTTCTGAAGCAATCTTGGCATCCAAAAGTGCCGGAGCGCTTCAAGGAACTTCTTGCTATTGGAGTCGATCTTAAATTGCCGTGCCTGCTTTTGCACTCTTGTTCTCCAATAGTTCTTGATTTCGTTGTCAGTTCTTCCTGGTAAATGTTGTGCAATTTTGGACCACCTGAAGTTACAAGGCTTATCAAGTGAGCCAAGAGAAACTGCAATACAACTAGTAGTGTTCCAAACATATAAGCTCAATAAAATTTTGCAATCTAAATCGATGTGAATCACACACCTATTTCCCCACTTGGAATGGAGTTCAAGGATTAGGATTTGTTCTTGTAAGGTAAGATTTCCACGCTTGATGTCTGGTTTTAGATAATTCAGCCATCTCAATCTACAGCTCTTCCCGGTTCTCTTTAGTCCTGCAAACGAGGAAAACGATGAAACGTCAGAAAAAATTATATAAAAAGGACTAGCAAGCCAACCAGAAGAGAGGGGGCCAGAACAAAAAGGAGATTCTCGTTCTACCACGAAATGTGATGGCATCTTTACCTGCACATTTTGCTAACAAATTCCAACGGCCTTCACCATGACAAGTGATGTAATGGATGAGAAGCGTGTCCTCCTCAAGAGTCCATGGCCCTCTTCTCAGCTCAGACTCTTCTTCACTAGAATTGTACATGCTTGTGTTTGCCATGAGCCTCATGGTTGCAGTGGGTGAAGATCAAGAGAAAGAAGCAAGAGCAAGTGAAGGGGATTAAGATTTTTTATGCAAGTGAAAGATGAAAAAGATTCTAAACCCAGGTCGAGATTTATATAGGCCCCATGAGGGTTCAGTATAAAGCAGTAAAAGACTTGGAAAATGTAGACCCTACTAAAAGTTTCTCCACATGATCTTGGCTTTTGTGATGCAAACCCAGATGGAATTTTCCAAGTCGAGGGTTGGTTTGTCACTGTCTGTAATGTACTACTGAGTAAACAAAGTAAAATGTTCTTTGTGTGAGAGCATCTAAGTCTGCGCCATATACGCTGCATAAAAATTGCATGTGAAATTGGATCTACTAGCTAGAATTTTGTTATGCTTTTTCTTTGGATACATACCCTTTGGTCATGCTGTCACACTGCGGCCATGGAATATTATTCCTTGGCGCACGCTTTTAGTTCATTGCTCACCACGAGTCTTTTTTGGACAGCACTCTCGATAGCCGGTAGATACAAGGTCATATGGCAAACTCGAGCCTTGATAATGGCCAAATTACTCGAACTCAGTTTGTTTGTCAGTTGATTGATTAGGTGCTCCTTTGACATTGATTTGGAAAAATCAATGAGCATCTGATTCTGAGTTCACAAGCATATCATACGCGAATAATCTTACTTCTAACTCGAGTCAAATTACTAGAGCCAATTATGTTACGGGGTCTTATGACATGATCAAGACCGTAAAGTTGAACTCTTTGAGATGCTTAAGCTTGAGGGAAATCTCAAAACTGTAGGAATGAACTCGTTTGAACCGCAAAATGCTCAAGCGTTGCTCATGATCAGACGGTTTAGGTCCTTGCTCATGCTTAGCCTTTGAAGTCAAGTTTCATTAGGAACTGATTAGATAAAACTCGAGCTTTTAGTTACCCAATTCTCATCTTGAATTCGATTGTAAACAAACCCCAAAAAAGGAAAGAAAGGGAATTTAAAAGACTTGATATGACCATCCAAATCGTTGATTTCTAGCAATTAAGCCAAGGCAAAGCACTATCATCATTGGGATAAATAATTTAAAAAGGAGGGGGGAAGCCTAGGTAATGGGTTCTGTTCCTTGTAATTAACCAAGTAAACACTGACTGATGCAAAGTCAGGCCTTAAGAAAAGCACTGATGCAAAGCAAAGGAAGCAAAATCCCATTCTGAGTGGTGAAAAAGGAACCTTGAAAATGAGCTTTTCGATGTATCCCATGGTAAACGGATTCCTTCTTTGTTTCCTGCGTTCAGAGATTCTCTATGCAACAAACGTGCTTGACTAGGCTACACGACGTGCCATGAGAAACAAGAGTTGAATTTTCATGTTACTGGGCGGCAAGCATATGATCACGTTTGGAAAATTTTCAGTACAAGCATTGTGGTCGAAGACAAATTATGTTTTCCTCCAAGAAGTTATGTTGGTTTTCCCTATGCCTTCCTTGTGTTTTCCAAATTCCATACAAGATGGAGTCAAAGATTCAAGTGTTCATAAACTAGTAGTTTGCTCACAGGAAAAGGTGTCCAAATCCTACTGAACTCTGCTCCTTTGTTTTTTTCAATTTTTTTTTGCGCTCCTTGGTTTCGTCTATCGTCCGTGAAAAACATTATGAAACTAGATCTTCTCGATATGCCAAGCAAGACGGAATTATGCGTGCCTCGTACCTGAAGCAAAAGATATGCAACAATCTGTCAACCAGTTAGTTGTACTATTTGTTGTACATGACAATCACCCAGTGCATTCAGTGCATAAACCTAATGGATGTATCGCTGGTTGAGTCTATGACGTATATGTACGATGGCGCCAATTGAAACGTTAGTATGGCTTACCAACATGATTTAGAGCACAAGGTTTTGGACCATTACTGTTTTGGATAGAAATTGTACCTTGTTTTGGAATGTTCGCACTAAAATGCACTTCAGTTCAGTTTCTTGGTAACTACGAGGTGCTTAGAGTTGCATTACGCTAACTTCTAGGAAAGAACATTCCTTCAGTAAGTGTCAGCCGCTTAAGGGTCAAACTTAACGTAAAAGTGGTGTTTATAATAGACAAATCCGGCTTGCTAATCACATTCATCATAACTTCCGTAAAGGGAGGACAACTGTAGCCACAAACAAGGCCACAAACAAGGGACATAAGCGTGGAAATTGAGAATCTCTGATGCCCCAACAAGGAGTATAACCTTGGCAAGAAATGCATTAATATATTAAGCTGCTTAACACTAACAACACATCCGAATGTACAAAATCTAACTTTCTAAAGAGGGCATCCAGGTGAATCATGCTCTGATGTAAGCAAATCAAGGAAAACGCAAAAAAGACAAATCCTCAAGTGTGAGAGTAGAGCCCATGAGAGAGCTCATCAAGGGCAATTCTCCTTGGTACAAAAGGTGAAGGAACCTAGTACAAAAATCGAGCTTTTATATAATCATGAAAAGATTATATTACAAGAAACAAAAAAGAGAGTTCTGAAGGAATTAAGAGAATTATAGAATATTCCTATACTAATTAGAATAATAGGAATAAGAAACGATATATTTATATATTATCTAACATTCCTCTTGGCGAAGATCTTAAAGAGTAAGCAAGGTTAAGAGGAATAAAGGAGATTATACTCTTATTTGGTGGAGTTGGAAAGTTATGAAAAGAAATAAAACTCGAAATCTCGTGAAAATCTGAAAGAGAATATTAGATTCATAAGAACCAAGATGCATGGATTATAATGTTAGAACTAATCAAATTATGCCTTTTCCAAGGAATCATAAGAGATAAATTACGTACGTAAGAAAGATATGATCTATAGTATCTAAAAGTTTTCTCGAAATGGGACACCAGAATCACTGAGAGTTCTTGGACATGGACATTCCGATTTGGGTTTTGGATCCTCCAATCCAACCGCAGAAATGAATGCTAAAAAAGCATCGCTAAAGCTTCAATTTTGTGGCCGAGTGAAAGACAGTCAATTTTTCAGCAACCAATGATCATCTTCAGTAATGAATGCGACTTCAGATGTCCAAGTGCAATGGTGAAGTAACCAATTTGGCTTTAGTACTCCACTTTCCTTGTACGTACTGAACCAACCCAACCGCTGCACAAAAACTTGCACTTGGCTTAAAATGGGGGAACCAAGGTAGGGGTCAAGGAGGTGAGCATACAGGAAGGTACAAAGTAGAATAGCACAAGAATCAATTATTTGAAGAGTAGTTTTTGTACCATCTGCTATTCTCAGAAAAAAGGAGAAAGTTTTCTACATTGGGTAACAATATAGCCATGGTAGTGGAGGTGGATGCTTTGTCATTTTGCCTATTTTTGGGTGTAGGAAAGTGGAGAGTGCTCACGGGATAAAGCTAGAGCTAGGAGATAAAAGCATCAAAATTGCTCATAATGGGACGCATTTCCTCAATAATTCTGGGACTAGATGATATGTTCTTGACAGCAAAAATGTGCACAAAGCTGTGTTGTGAGGTGGGGGACTGGCTGTGAGTTGCATCAGAAATCTCCAGTTGGAAAAGGATAGTGATAAGGATGATCTGCAACCAGCCACTTGCAACTTCCATTTGTTCCTTTTTAAGTGTCACAGTCCCATGTTGGGGTGTATATGGATTGCGAAAACGCGGCGAATTTCGATGCAGAAATGGGCACCCATCCATTGACATGAAGTTGGATTGAAATGGCATCTTTAGGTTGAGCCCTACTTGGTAGAAATTATAGTTCCAACATTTTTTACTTTACTCTCTTTGCGAACTGTAAGAGTGAATTGGAAATGGGCCATCATCCGTTTTAACCTCTTTGACAAACTTCTGCATTAACATTTCCTTGCAACAAATTTCTGTGTTGATCTCTCAAAATTCTCAGCAGGGTGGGTCGTCACGTCACAGAGATGAATATGCCGTACATGATGATTTATAACAATTATGCTGGTGTGGTTGTGACTGCTGTCGGTTGGAGAAGAATTAGTTTCAGCACCAAGTTCATTGCCAGGGAGATCCAAAACAAATCAAAACTGAAGCTGAAAAAAGAGAAGAGGACAATATATTTTGGCATTGAACAATAGTTTGGAAAGATGGAATGTGTTGAAAAAATTCCGTTGTCACATATCTAAAGGTGTGTAATTTTTTATGCGTTAAAAGAGCCTGAAACAAACCCTAAGCTGCTGCTAAATTGGTAATGACAGTATGTGTTGACCAGTTTGTTTGGTGTCGTCACAAAATTAACTCCTCACAAAATTTCTAAACTGCTCACATACAACTTATCTCTGATTCGCTAAAAAATGTGACTTAGTAAGATGCCCGTAATATCGTCCAACCCAAATAAAAAACAACCCCCTCTAGATTTAAGATTTGAAAACAAAAGACAAAATTTGTTGGGTGAGGGATAAGGCTTTATGTCCACAATGGTTACCCAAACTTTCTTGACTACCTTAATATCACCTTCACAACTTGTCTACCTTTGAAATTCTTGAAAGCTGAAATGTAATACCTGGCCGCTTTTCTCAATGGGAAGGCCAAATGGGTTGAAACTGAGGATCAATGGGAACACCGAGGAGCCTATGCCAGACCAGCAGACCTATAAGAGAGTGATTTTAAATTGTTTGCTCTTAATTCAGATATTCTTATCATTTTTTTTTTCAATTACAAGTTGTCGATGTCTTCACGATCGATCTTGACCGACTACTGTATGTAACCGAAAAGAAAGGATCAAACGACTACGTAATTCACACTCCTGCTTTCCTAGTTGTCAGTAGTGTTACAGAAAACTCAGTTGTTACAAATTATGTCTTCAACTCTGTCGTCTAACCTCCTAATCTTGGCATCTACATTAACAATCACGAATTATGCGATTACGGAACTGAGTCTATTCGGTAAGGTTTATACTTGAATTTGCAAAATCACTTTAAATTAGTTATGGAGTACATGTCTACTTTCTAAACAGTCTAATGACATACCAACACCACTTGCTGATAGCATCAATTCGGGTCGGGCCTATAATGGGCTGAGGTTTATGTCATCCAAGCTCAGCCCAAACTTAATTCCGGCTTGAGTTTCTTTGTCGGTTCAGCCCTCATAAGATTGGGCCGGGAAAGCGGGCCTCAGGCTTGTTCGAGATTTAGCCAATCCAACAGCTTCAAGTGGCTGAATCCATTAACTTTAGCAACAAAACCCAACCCAAGAAATTTATTTTGAGTGGTATATGATTTCTCAAATTCTGACCCCATTATTCTATAAGCTCGTTGTTTACACCAAATTTGAGTCAATAATTAGGGCTTTGTTCTTCATTTTAATCTGGACACTCTTAGGGCCTGCTTGGTCACCTTTAGAGATTATTTCTGGCGTAATTTTAGTGCCATATAATGTGTTTGGTTCATTGTTTAGCTTGTAGTGACCATTACAACATAATACTTGGGTGAAAATTCAAATCGGCGAATTCCGATCCGATCCACCGATGAAATTGAACCGTCTCATCTAGTTATTTATGAACGATCAAACAAAACTATCTATTTGGGTTACTTGTTGGGGATTCGAATATTCGCGATTCGGTCGGTTCAATTTGAAAAATTTTCAACCAATTAAAGCCAAAGGGACCAATCAAACCTAATGTATATGCATTTAGAAACAATATGAAACTTTAATGTAACCTAGCTTTAGTTATTATCCCACCATTGTTCTCAATGGTTATATGTATAACAAAGGGCCATTGGTAAATTGAAAGGGCTGTAAAGAAAAAAAAATGATTATAGGCCTAAAGTGGTCAAATTGTCGAGACCCATTCGTTCAAACTCTTAAAATAGAACCATTTAACTTTGATTTTTCCTTATAGCAATATTAGGAGGTCTGATTCCATATTAAGCCCGCCAAACTAGACCAGTCAAATAGTGCTCACCGTTAGATTTTGGGTTCTCGGGCCTTATTGAAGCACCGGGTAGGAGGGGCCGAACCACGAGAACATATCGACTGTTGTAATTTGTATATTATTGCTATCTTTCTTCTTGTCTTAATTTACATGTTTGTTTAGATAACATGCTTTTTTACTTAGGATTTGTAATTCATATAGGGAGCATAATTTAATTTTTTGACATCTAAGATCCCGGTTATCGAATTGTGAAAATCTTAATCTCTTGATATAATACTTATTGACCTCTTTTAGGTACTTTTGTTGGACTTACAAGTAATGCACCAGAAGAGAGATCCATAACCTCTATTTTGCTAGCCCGAAACATTTGAAAGCTGGTCGTTCTGCATGTTTCAGCATCTCAAAAAATGTCACAAGAAGAGTGGCATAAGTAACTTTTTAGGCCTCTCCTTTAGTTTCAATATCCCAAAAAAGTGTTTTAAGGTATTTCATATTTGAAAACGGGCTATAACTTCCTCTAGAAAACTCCAACTTTGGCACCACTTTTTTCTCAGTTGGAAAACCAATGAAAGGATCAAAACAATAATCAAGTTTGGTTGATTCCAAATAGTCCAAAAGGTAAAAGAGCACTTATTTGAATGGTTGCGACCTCATGAGCCATATTTTGAATGTTTTGACATACCGATCTAGGTACCTGTCATCGATGCAATCGTCAAACATAGACTACTTAGAATATATAAAATGGAATTACGATCGACAAGAATATTGTATAGTTCTTCAAGCCCATCTTGTGTGCAATCCAAAATAATGTAAGACATCGATTTAATTTAGGATCAATCCAATAATCAAGATCATAACACATGTATGTAATTGAGGATATTGCAAGAAGCTACAACTGATCAAAATCAGACACACTTTGCAACAACAGTCAATGTGTCATGATTACCTAATCAGATTAAAGCATTGGTTAAAACCTTAGCTCTATTAACAACGTCATTTCTGACAATGAAACATTGGTTATATAAGAATGACAAAAGATATGCAATTAGCTCATATTCAACATGCATTCTTAAGTGGTTTCAAGTGTGTTAGTGCCACCACATGATGGTGGTGGTGGTGGCGGCGGCGACATCAGATAGGGTAGCAGCATCGATGGTATAAGTGGTGAGATGGTCAAGTGATGATATTAATGATGATAGTGGTGGTGGTATTGAAGTGTAACAGAGTGTAACTGGTGGTGGTCACGTGGTGCCAATAGTGACGCCGGTAGCAATAGTGGTGATGGTGGTGGTGGCGGCGGTAGTGATGGTGGTGGTAGTAAGGGTGGTGGTAGTAAGGGTGGTGGTGGTGGTAGTAGTGGTGGCGGCAACGGCGACAGTAGTGGTGGTGGTGGCTGTGTTGTTGGTGGTAGTAAAAGTGTTTTGGTAGTAGCAAAATGGTATGGTGGTGGTGGCAGTTGTGATGGTGGCGGTGGTGCTGGCTGGTGGGGGTATAAAAGTGGTGTGGCGGTAGTAAAAGTGTGTGGTGGCGACAGTAATGGTGACAATACTGATGGCGGTAGTGGTAGTGGTGGCGATGGTGGTGGTGGTGGCCGTGGTGGTGGTTTCAGTAGTGGTGGCGGCGATGGCTGTGGTGGTGGTGGTGGGGGCAATAGTGATGTCGATGGTGATAGTAAAAGTGGTGTGGTGGTAGCGGCATTAAAGACGATGGTGATGGGTTCATTGTTGAAGAGATCCAGAAAAAGGGTAAGATATGTAAATAATTATTTTTAATTCAAGTAAAGCCAAATCCCATGAAATCCGACCATTTTTCATCGGATTTCACACTATAGAAACAAATCCAGTCAAATCCCATGAAATCTTTCAATTTCTTTTTTTAATGTTCCAAACAACAAAATTTGAGTATTTAAAATAAAATTTTATCAATTTCATGGTTCCAAACACACTCTTAGTCTCCAATTCAATTTAGTCAGGGCAATAACACTAGGATCCCCAACTTTCTTTTAGCCTAGACCTCCCTCACATTTTGGTTAGGTGACAATGTCCTAGTTTAACAGGTGGAGCCATTTTTTTAAATAAGCCAAACCCAATAAGAATTGCCGATTGGTTATGTTAATTTCGTCACGTAACTTTCGAGGAAGTGCATTGCATATACTAGTTTGGAATGGCTGCTGTGACCATTTGTGATAAGAGTGTGTTAACCAGCCATTGACAGAGAGTTTGCCTTCCATCCAACAAGTTTGGATTAAATTTCAAGGATAAAAAAAATGTGTTTTTGTTAACCTACCCATGAATGATAGAAAAGCCTCAATATCGACCCAAGTTAAGGGTTTTATCTATACTCAAACAATTCACAATTAGTTGTTGTATAGTCAGACCTGTATCAAGGAAAAAAAGATTTTTTTATTTGGTTTGGTTAGTTTTTTGACCCCATAGTTCATATTAATGCATAACTATGGACTGCATACATGAAGTGGTCAGTACTAAGCTTCTCCAAAAAGGAGTAGGTCATCTGCAAAGAAATAGCGGGATAGAAAGGGACCTTCTCTAGATATGAGGACGCGTTTCCAAGAGTTTTTCTAATAGGCTTCCGCAATTTTGGAGATAGGAGTTCGAGAAAAAGCATGAAAGTGTAGGGTAAAAAGGGATTTTCCTGTCTAATACCAACGTAGGGGAGAAACCAATTAGTTCTGGCCATATGGGACCTCGTAAGACATCATGTAACAAGTCTAATGAGCTGGTCTGAAAAATTGATATGGTTTAGGGTGAGGCAGATGAAGTCCATTGAAAAAGGTCATAAGCTTTTTACAAATCAAGTTATATGGTCACGAAACCCTTTTTCCGTTTGGTAAATATATGAACCTCTCCCTGAACAATGGAAACATTATCTAACCTTTTCTACTTGGGATGCAGCTGGTTTGAAAGGTGGAAGCATATATGTCGTCTAACAGAGGACGATGCGGTTCACAATGACCTAAGTTTTATACGTAGTATTGCGAAGGCCAAAAGGGTAAAATTGGGTGATGGTTTCAGGTCTGAAACTTTTTTGGACTAGCTAGCACAAGAAAGTGGAGGGTCCAATCACAAAGTAAATTTTAATGAAATTGCACACCTTCTCTTTCGTAATTTGCTGAAGTTTGTAGAAGAAAATAGCGTGGAAACCATCAGGCCCAGGTACCTTGAGAGGTTTTATATCCGAAAGAGCTTTTTCGATTTCCAGATTGTTTGGTGGGAGGAATAAGCTTTTGTTGGGTTAGAGGACAATATTATAACAAGAAGGCAGTCAAAACTTTGAGTTTGAGATACATAAGGAAGAGGCACGATGAATTAGATTTTGAGTTCAAGACACATAAGGAAGAGCCCTGATAAATAAGCTCTGTGTAATAATCTAAAATATGTTGAGTCAAGAGAGAAGGTTCTAAGATTCTATTTTCAGTTACATCCCTAGTGTTTATACTGGATGTTAGTAGTGATGTGGAAAAAAGCAACTTTGAGGTCACCCAAAAGGAACCAGTCAACACGAGATTTGGTCCCCTAAAATTCTCTCTCCGTAAGTAGGGTATTATCAAAGTCCGAAATAAGATGGCTCCAAAGATTGTTGAAAGATAGAATGGTAGGTGTTGAAATTCCATTGAATGCAATTGATCCAGGCCAAGAGCCTGGCATTTTTTCATTGAAAATATTTCCAGAAACTTTTTACTCTAGATATAAGTACTGTCTTTAAGGGCATCAATAATAGAATGGAGATTTTGGGTTAGGTTTAGCTAGACCTAGCGAACTAAAGGGAAAAAACTGATATGGTTGAGTCACATAGGCTCAAAACAGAAGTGTCGGTGGCATGTATCTAGGGTCAAAGGTGACATAGCTAGCAAAATATGGTAGTGATCTAATAAGTGATCTAATAAGTGTTGGGTAGATGGGTGATTTGAGATTCAGTCTAAATTTTTCGCCATTGGGGGTTATGAAAACCCAATCGAGGCATTGGTAGATTAGGTTCGCTGCAAAGCATCGATGAATTTATGGTCATTATACCCAAGGTTATAAGGTCATAGTGATTAAGGCAGCCTTTGAAAAGATTTATTCAGCCCTGATTTGTGGGGTTGCCTCCCAATTTTTTCCCATGATTTGAGAACATCATTAAAGTCTCCAATAAGAAACCAAATGAGTTTATGTTGAGAAGCAGTATATTTCAAGTAACGCCAAATGGCGATTCAGTTATTCAGAGTCATGCTAGTATAGATAGCGCTAAATAACCAATGGTGAGGGATAGATAATACCTTGACCATTGCACGGATGATTTGGATAGAGATTGATATAATGTCAATCTTGAGATCATCATCATTCCAGGATCCAGATTTCCTAACAAAACCAATCAGATCAGATCGGGAAGAGCAATTGAATGTGAGGTGGTTCACAATCTCGTCCACACGCTTACTAATCATGGTTTCAGTGAAAATAAGTATGCTAGGATTATGGAGTGGATTAGGTCCATAGATTTTTATTAAATTGAGGGTTGCAGTCCTTCTAGCGTTTCACATCAGTATCTTCATCAAAGTGTGAAGATGGGGGGAGATATGCTGCTGGAGCTTGCCATCCATCATGGGTCCATGATTTGGTCGTGCATCACTAACTATCCTAAATAGAGGTAGATGGTGTAGTTTTCCATCAGGAGCTCCTTATTTCATCAGGTATTGATGAGCCTCGTGGTGTAACAGGACCTGGGCACGACGGGGCTCTATCATCGGGTGCCTTAGTGAACACTTTGTTTACAGATTTAGGGAGTATGGTTGTTATGGGTAAGCTTTCCAGTAGAGCTTGTTCCCAGAATAGGTATGCAAGGGCAGAGTTTTGGTTGAAGAAATAAGGATATTACATAGTTAGATTGCTGCTGTTGTGGGGGAGTTATGAGGGTTGAGATATTTGGTTCCACGTCCATAAATTATCACTTGAGCTGATTTCATCCATTCCTTCATTGTCATTAGGTTGAGTTCCACCAGAATCCATGATTTGGATTTGTAGTCCCCAGCATGGACGTGAGACCGGAGAGTTGACCAAGATTATCTCACAGTTGGGTCGTTCAGACACATCACGTGATTCAAGTCGTTGTGTATTGCTTGGACCACATAGGGGTGGATTGGAATGGTGTTCCCATGAAGGTCCATGATTCATTATGGTTGTTGTGTGATTTCATTTCTTGTTTGGGAGTTACTTAAACTGAGGAGGTTGGAGGGGATGGGTGATGGCGGGTGGGGAGGTTATAAGTAGGTTTGTTCATCTATTTTTAGTGGTAGGCTGAAAGAGGATGGAAGAATTTCACCATGGGAGCCATAAGCAGAGTTTTGGGTATATGATGATTTAAAAGAGAGGGATTTAAGTGGGTTTGGGAATGTGGGAGAGGTTAGGGGAAAAGTGCTTTTAACGTTGCAATCTAATGAGAGGCTTGGTAAGGAAGAAAATTTTTCCAATACAGAGAGGTTAGGCTCAGAGGCTACATATTAAGAAATCCCAGGTTGATGTGTCTCAATCATTCTAGAGAAGGGCATAATATTTTGTGGATTTCCTTCAGCTTGTTTTAGTTAAGGGTTTGAATTGTACGAAGTGGATGTAATAGGGTTATCAGGGGTTGACAGTGAGGGAGTTTATTGGTCAGAATCTGACTTGGAAAAATGTTCCTCTATTTTCTTATAGGCACTCTTAGGTTGTAGAGGAGAGCTGAAAGCTATGTTTGAAAAGCTCGATGGATTTTTTTGTGTGCCAAAAACGAGATTCATAGAGTCTACCAATGGATGGGATATGTTGTGGGGCATCGAGATCTATGTATTAATGGGTTCGAGGTGGTTAATTTCTTGAGTTGGGCTTATGAGAATAATGGTGTCAGCTATTAGGTTTCCGGCGATGTTGGATTACCATGCACTCCCGAATTTTTTTTCTTTTGGTGTTTTCGGGCTGATGACAGGTTCAGGGTTTAGTCTGAATTGGGGGGGGGGGGGTTGAACAATGGTGGTGAGATTTGAGGGGTTGCATGATCGGGAGAATTTGAAAACGAGGAGGTTTGGTGGGGCTGTCCATTGCCAGACAATTAGCAGGCAGTGGCTTGCAAGGATGTACATGAAGCAATTTGAGATACCGTTGTTAAAAATGTTACGTTTCCAATTTTGTTTTTAGGAACGAGGGGTTTGTTGAGCTCGATCTTCACACAGATCTGGGCATATTGTCCCCTATTGCTAAATGTTGTGTGAGCATAAATCATTAAGCATCTATCTAGCTTAGATATGATGCATTGCAGCGTGGTGTGGTCGTAGAACTCGATGAGAAGTTATGGCAAGGGGGTCCAAATGACAGTTGCGGATGCTTTGTCAAAAGAGGGATCAAATTTTGGTCCCATAGGTGGATGAAGAGATAATGTTGGACGATAAACCATGGTTATCCTTGGATGATTCGATGGAAATCTTCTTCCAAATTGAATTTGTCAAATCATATTTTTTATCTAGGTTAATGATTTTCATTTCTCAAAAAGCATTCGACATACTTTTTATCTTGAACTCAAAGTATTTGGATCCCAAACTTCTGTCAAATGGTTTGACAATGAGTGATTGAATCCATGGTAGTCTGATCTGGCTTTTTTCTTCCTTGGACAGATGAACCATATGTATACTGTTGTCATCTTCAACGTCGGAATCATCATGAAAAGGTGTTGGCCAGCAAGGAAAGCTGTTATATCTGTTCTGCAGAGGTTATGAGTTTGCGTGAGTTTATCTTCACAAGAAGTGGGTAGGGTTGATCTTTGAGGAATATCTTCGTGGGTTTTGATATTCTTTCTGCTCATTTGGGGTCCATCCAACTCTTCCAGAGATGGAACATGAGGTTGGGGGTTGTTGGACTATTTAGGCTCCATTGACTATTGTAATCTCATTCTTAGGTTCTTCTCTGCTTTTGTTTAGTACTTCCTCATACAAAGTGTAACTAAATGATCGCTCTTATTGCACCAACCACATTGAGTACAAGGTGTGCAATTTGTTTTCTTTAAAGCACATTTTAAAGCTTTGTTTTCAACACTCTTTCTAGGTAAGCCCGAATGAATAATGTCTCTGCAAAATTTTCTTAGTCTTTAAAATCATTTTTTCTTCTTTAAGTCCTGAATATGTTGTCAGGTCTCATCAGAAATAGTATTTCCGCTAGCCAACTAAAATATCTTCCACAATTTTATTATTAAGCTTGATGGTTGAAATTTCATCCACGGCATCCAATGCAACATTTTCCAATTTCCTATCATTTTGTTATATTGAAAGAACATGAGATTGTGTTGATCGACATATTAGAATATTTCCTAGCTAAAGAGCATAAACATCATATATATATTCATTTGAGGTACTTATCTCAGCAGTACCATGTGAAGAGTTTAGCTCATAGTTATTTTGAACCCTGAGGCATAGATTATATTTCTCGCCATGGAAACTATCATTTTCTTCTCCACTTTGTTCACTATCACAGCCTCTAGTGCCTTCACTATATTTTTCTAAAAGTGTTTCTTCCTCGACTCTTTCTGTTTGTTAGAACCGTACTTGCTCCTCAGGGGGTTTTCTTTTCTTTTTTTCTTAAGAAATTTTTATGAGCTCTTTACAAGTTTGTCCAAATCCTTATTATCTAAGTCTTGATCAACTTCACTTAATATGCCCTTTTTGGTAGCATTTCAAGTGGAATGGACTTTCCTCTTAGAACCTTTTCCCTCAAAAGATTTGAGTTGTATCTTATAGGTCATAACGAAGCATAGTAATGCTGTAACAAGATGGTGTTGAGATTTTGCGAATCATGAATGGCAGAGATTTTAGAATCCCATGCTCTAGACAAACACCTAATAATTTTTTCTTGAAGACCATTACGAGGAAAAACTTTTGCATGATTGTTTAATGGGCTAACATTATTCGTTCATGAAGTATTTATTCTCGTCATAGTTTTAATGAGAAGACTTCAAAAAAATTCAAATTACCTATGCAAAACATCATCTTAGCATGTATTTGAAGAGAAGCTCCTTGTAAATGATTTATAGAGTATCAACTAGCTTGCACATAATAAGCCGACTGTGCTCATTTGTGCCTAAAGCATAGATAAGGCAATTTAGTTCTAATATTCACACAAACTATCATCAAATTTTAATCTCAGACTGTGAATAAGTTTTCGACCATTGAAGTTGGTGGGAACATACCATCATCAGCAATCCCCTTCGTTTCCTATTCCAAAGATTCTGGAAATATTTGACTTTAACTTTTCAAGCATTATATTTAAAAGATCAATCAAATCATGGAGGTCTAGTAATGGAATTCCCCTACAAAATGAAGTATTTGAAGATCTTTGAACTCTCTAGGTGTCAAATAAGAGCTAAAGCTCTAATACCATATGAACTCACTGAAAACCCCTTGCGAGTTGGTGTTCCCGGGGGTGGGGGGTGGGGGGGGTGAAGGATAGGATTTTGAAAGCTAATTAAGATTTTAAAATTAGCCATAACTAATAACCATAATTAATCAAGTAATAGATTCAATCAATAAGCTAGCAATGCAATCTCAAGCAAGTATAGAGAAATAGTCAAAAGTGACTGAGTTAGACATACCTGAAAAGATGATTAAGATGGTTTGACTCGTATCACCCTTAAGTTTGGGTTTATCTTTTAAGGAAGTCTTGAGATAAAGATTTTACTTATTGGTCAAAGTCTAATAACCACATATGAACCATTGATGTTACCCTCAAACGAAGAACAAGCCATGAATCTACAAAGCTTCTAAAGCTTGATAATCTCAATCTTTGTTATAACAAACTTTATGAAGATCAATTATTGTGCAATGAATACCCTCTAAAGGAGATGAGTATAAATGATAACTCTAATCATCGAGAAAGAAGGCTTCGGCTAGCTATGAATACCAGTTCCATTGACGATATACTGGTTTGGTTGGAAGTGGCTCCACATTTCTTGATGCCTCTCATCCTGCATGATGTACCCCCAATTTGAATGAATAAAAATGCCATCCCCATAAACAAAATGATGAAAAAACAAAGGCTTTGATGACAATCAATGAATGTTGTCTCACAAATTTGGAAGCTAAATATAAAATCTCACCTGAAACAATTTAAGGATGTGTGAAAGTGGATTGAGTAGCATCTTGTTGGTAGATCGGAGGTTGGCCACGTCCATATATTCCCTTGTGTACTCGACCGTGTACGCTGGCTGCTGTGCCAGGACTATAAGAAAATAAAGTTGTGCCCTTACTAACAGCAATTGCTTTTGGTGCAGTGGTAAGCGCTTGATCCTAACAAGTGGTATCTGTGAGGCCCCGATATTAATTAGCTTCTAATAATTTTATTAAGATTAAACATATTTAATTTTGATTGAAATAAAATGATCGTGTTATATTATTTGTCTACATAAAATGAATATTGAAATTAAGTTGTGGGTCTAAAATGTAATTATGTAAAACTTTAGGGTTAAAAAGTAATTATGCAAAGCTTTGGGGTCAATTTCAAAATACCCTAAGTTAGCTATAAGGCGTCATGTGAAGGGGTGTGGGATTAATAGCATTTTGGTGTGCCACCTATGTTTGGTGGTGAGTAATCAAAGGAAAGAATAAAAAAAATGGGAAGAGAAGTTAAGTGGATAATTTAGAAACAAAAGAGAAGGTGGAAGGGAAGAGCACCATTCGGCCAAGAGAAACAAAGAGAAAGAAGAAGGAAGAAAAGAAAAGAGAGAAAGGAAGAAGAGAAGAAGAAAAGGAAGAGTAAAGGAGGGGGATTTGCATCAACTTTCTCGTATTGGCTTGAGCTTAATTTTCTTGGTAGGTTATCTTGTTCTTTTAGGTTTTAAAGCATGTTAGAGAAGTATTATGAGTAGTGAAATACTTATAAACTTGCTTGTAATGGTCTTAAGAGAGAGATATGTTAAAAACCTGCAAAACAGTCATGAAAATGAAATAACTTTGGTGCCTAGAAATGTTTGGTTTTAGTTGAGATATGGGTTTGGTTATTTTATATGTTGTACTAATACATGCGTAGAGTATACACACCAAATATCAGATTATTTCAAGCACTATTACTATGATTTAAAATTCCTGGCTTGAAACCTGTTCTGTGAAATTGTACAGTCATGGAATTAGAGTAATTTTGATGCTTAGAAAGGTATGCTTTTAGTTAATATATGGACTTGGTTATTTTATATGTTACACTAGTACATGTATAGAGTATACATAACAAATTTCAGATTATTTCAAGTACTATTACTATGGTTTAAAATTCGTGGCTTGGAACCTATCTTGTGAAACTGTTGTTAGGCAGATTCTGAATTTTGTCTTTTTACGAGCTTAATATGATCTTAAAACAATATTTTCGTGTCAAATAAAATACTGGTATGTATCTATTTAAGTCTAGTTTTCAGAAATATATAGTTTGACTGTTGAGGCCTTGTAATTAATTTGTTATGATTTTCGGAGTACAGACTACTCTTGCTGCCATTTGAAATACTGGGCAGATTAGGTAACCTAAACTAGTAGTTCCTTCGTGTTGGGCTTAATGGTGAATAACTAGGCAAAATTTCAGGTCTTAAATGGACACTCAAATGTCTACAGAATAGGGTAGTTAAGGAAGAACCTCAAATCATTTGTTGCTTGATTACCGAATTAGTTTGTGCAGTAGATATTAGGTTACATGTTTGGCATGTATTGTTGATAATGCGGTAAATATGACTCGACAGGGGATTAAACCTCTTTTGAGGTACTTGATGACATTCATGTTGACGTATGTACATGATTATGCATATCACGTGAAGGAGGAGGAAAAAAGTGAGTTGAAGGTGTTATTTGCCGGGGTTGGAAGTTATCCGGCCAGGGTTCTCATTCTCGTTCATGTCTTGATAGTACGCATTACCTATGCGTACTACTTCTCGAAAGAAATTATTGGCGTGCCTGTGATGACGTTGGACTTCTTCTATCGAACCCGCTACATCAGTTGGTTGCGATACGAAAAGTCTCTTGCACTCAGGGAAGGTTGGCTCGTGCATGAGGGACATATTTGCATATTGATATTCTCGTACTTGGCATATATTTGTCTTGAACTTTTTGTACTGTTTGGTTATTCTTGGCGAGATCAAATTAATATTTAGGTCTTGCTTGTCATTCTCATGTATGTTCTGCAAGATTTCAAATCTTGCTCGATATATTATTCTCGTTTCTTTTGAAGGCAAGTGTGAGCAGATGCTTGCATGTGTTACTCGATATGTTAAATTATTCTTAAGTACGTAGGTATCATCTGTTCAAGTGACTTGCATGTTCATACTAACTATACATAATATGATCAAGTCATGTTTAGACTTAAAAGCACCGGATACCCTACTGAGCCATTAGACTGACCCATTCCCGATACTTTTTTCTAGGTTCAGAGTCGGAGTATTTGCCAAGGGACGAAGAGGATTACCTCGGGGAGACTCAAGAGTATTACGTTGGGTGAGCAACGTTTTAGTTGTTCTTCGTTTATTTTGGAATGTAGTACTTGTATAGAAGAGAGGTGGTCTGTAATATAATGTTATGTTCAGTTTTTCCACTTAGGGACGACTGTAATGTTTAAGCATACTTCCGCTGTTTCTTTTGAGGTTGTAATAAAGCTCTATTTATCCTTGAGGTATATGTGTTAACCAGCTTGTTAGCGTTGCACTTTCCCTTCCGGGGGGCGTGACAGTATCAGAGCCTCGGCTCTTGATATATTGGGTAACGCTAAGAGAGTTAATTGATCATGGCTTACGTTTGGGGAATGAAGGGTAGTTCTACCACTAGGCCTCCATTGTTTAATGGGACCAACTATAGTGTGTGAAAAGTTAAGATGAAAATCTACTTAAAGTCTCAAGATTATGAAATGTGGAATATTGCTGAGAATGGCCCATTCGTTCCGATAAAGGTGATTGACAAGGTTGAGGAGCCTAAATCCAAATTGGAGTATAATGATCATGATAAGAAGATGATTTGTATGAATGCTAGAGCAAAAAATTGTCTTGTTTGTGCTTTAGACACTAATGAACTCAATAGAGTCATTATGTGTAATTCCGCTAAGAGTATTGGGGATACTCTATAAGTTACGCATGAAGGAACTTCACTTCTTAGAGATTCGAGGATGAACTTATTGTTTAGAGATTATGAGTTATTCCATATGCTTCCAAATGAATCCAATCCGTTACGGATATGAATACTCGTTTCACTAACATTGTAAATCCTTTGAAGCAATTGGGCAAGGAATTCACTAATGGTGATCTCGTAAGAAAGGTGATTAGGTCCTTACTAAGAGCTTGGGATGCAAAGATCACCGCCATCCAAGAATCGAAGAATCTTAATATCTTTCCTCTTGATGAATTGATGTGCTCACTTATGACATATGAAATGCAACTCAAGACCTTTGATCAAGAATATGTCAAGAAGAAGCCTACATCAATTGCTCTTAAAGCTTCATCTTTAAACCTTGAGTCAAGTGATGATGAAGAAGAATTTGATGAAGAAGATGTTGCAATGGTTGCAAAGAATTTCAAAAAATTCTTAGGGTTTATAAGGAATAGTGGGAGAAGACAACAAAATGCTAGCAATGAAGAGAAGCTTTGCTACAAATGCCACAAGCCGGGACACATGAAGATGGATTGTCCCATATACAAAAAGGAAAAGAAGGAAAGAAGAGATGTATGGGAAATAGTTAAAATGAGACAACTCTCCAAGAAGAAGAATGAGGCAAGAAAGAAGCACTCCATAAAGACATCAATTAAAGCCATTATTTGGAGCGATAATGACTCAAGTGGAGATGAAGGTGGTGATTTCGATGATAGAGATTCAAATCTATGCTTCATGGCTCAAAAAGAAGATGAGGTAAATTCTTCATATAGTGATAGTGATAACAATTGCTCCAATGATTATATTTATGATTCTTACGCTCTTTTATATGAAGAATCCATGAAATTAATCAAGAAAAATTGTGCTTTGAAAAAATAAGTGCACGCGATTTCAAAAGAGGTAGATGACTTAAAAAGTGGTATCAGAGCAGGTCACCGGTTTGATTCCCCCAGGGTGTATCTGGGGAAGGGATTGTTGGCAGATCGGAGGTTGGCCTCGTCCATCTACTCCCTTGTGTACTCGACCATGTGCGCTGGCTGCTGTGCCAGGACTCTAAGAAAATAAAGTTGCGCCCTTACTAACATTAATTGCTTTTGGTACAGTGGTAAGCTCTTGATCCTAACACATCTCTTAAACTTTATGCAATTCAATGTATAAGGGCTTTAATTTAGATATTCACATACGAAACTTTGCCCAAATTCTTGTTTTAACGGTGTAAAAGAAATTTGACTGTTTAAAAGTTGTTGAAGCAACTAAATGCTCAAATGTGCATAGTTTTGGCGAACCGAAATACCACATTTTTACAAAACCTCGTCCTCAATGTTTTAATAAGGCAACCATTATGTCTTTACTGCCAATCATGAAATAGTACACCCAAAAGAAAAAACTTCCAGTACTATTTTGGTTTACCAGAAGATATCCTTTTTCCAAATATTTTGGATTTCTCAAAAGAAGCTCTCTCCTTATGCATGCAAAAATGGCACTTATAGTCATTCTAGGTACAAGTCATCAACGCGGTTATTAAACGCAGATCACGAGTTCAGTTCTTCAAATCCATCTTGTGTGCAGTTCAACCTAATCCAACATTAAGCCTTAGGATGCAATCATTAAGATCATGACACATGGATGCAATTAAGTATGGGCAAGAACATACACAGTAGAAACTGTTGCTACTAAAAATATGCTCTGGAACCCTAGCCTGGAATAATGACCTTCAAGACAGAAAATTGATTGATCGCTGGGTGGGGTTTCCAGCGAAGAACTCTTCGATGTTTAAGTCAGAGCGCATCTACAGGATAAGAACTTTGAAAAAGCATAAAAGACAGTGTTTGTATGTGTAAAATTGTCTACATACCTGGGAGAGAAGCCCCCTTTATATAAATATGGTTTTGAGAACCCTAGTGGGGTTAGAAGCCTAACGACTGGGCTTTGGGCCTGATCCTTTAAGATAACGTTAGGATTCTTTCAGAACCCTAATTCCACCAATAAGGTAACTACTAACTTCGTAATTGATCCATTTTGATCAGGAATGTCGAGTGTCCCCCAATAATTAGGAGTTTATATTTGAGTTATATCATAAGCCCCCCACTTTCTTAACCAAAATGTTTGGCCGAGGAAGTGTATACCATGTGTCTTGAGACACACATTTGATTTGTAAGGGATTCTCCATCCCCTTGTAGGGGTAAATAATTGTGCTCGGACTTAAGCTCTTGAGAGCTCAAGCCATAGAATTTTTCCTGAAGAGGATATTTAGATTCGCTTTGGAAAGACGAATCATGAGATCTTGAGATCCTTTAGAGGCTGTGGCCCATGATAGCCTCTCTAGGGATAAGATGCACAACTGTGCATGTGCTTGTACATGTTTATCCTACGCGAACTCTCATCATCAGCTGAGAGTTGGTAAAATTGGCCTCGCAGTCTACCTTGGCAGTTTTGAATTGACAAAGAGTGGTGGGGCGATGAAGTCCCACAAAATTCTTTGTCGTTTTCACGGGTTAGAGCTTTTGCTAAACCATATGCATAGAGCTTGAGCTCTATCTTAAAACCCTTGAGGGTACGCCCTTGGGGGCTATGGAACATAACGTTCTTATTAGCGCCTTTGAGGGCTGATAGAGCACAAAGCTCATGTAAATGCTCTTAGGGGTTTTATGGCACATAGAGTTCTCGTACATCCCCTTGAAGGGGAGCACAAAGCTTATGTAATTGCCCTTGGGGGTTGATGGAACATAAAGTTCTCATAATTTCCCTTGAGAACTTCTGTAAATGCCCTTGGAGGTTGATGGAACATAGAGTTCTCATAAGTGCCCTTGACGGCTAATGGAGCACAAAGCTCATGTAAATATATATATCCATGGGAGTTTGATGGAACATAGAGTTCTTCTAAAGGCCTTTGAGGCCTACGGTTGAAGTAAACAAGTATTTTGTTGTCGTGACGCTAAATAATAAAGCGTAGGCATTGACCCCATAACAAAGCCCCAGCCCCCCCCCCCCCCTCACTTCCCCCTTACAGTCTGAGAGGGTACAACGCATTAAGCCCGTAATATTGATGATGTCATAAGATATAAAGCACCCATATCTGAGAAAGCATGAATATAAAGATGGATTTTCAGCCTCTATGTTGGGCATGGTCGAAAAAAGACCTATATGTGCAATATAAATGTTCAAGACCATAATCTATCTGCTCGGCTGCATGAGCATATAAAGCTAGAGCATGCGGAGTCCTTCTAAGCAAGATGTCACTAGATGATCAATAAAGCTAGAGGACGCGGAGTCCGTCTGAGTATGATGTCACTGGATGATCAATAAATATAGAGGACGTATAGTTCGTCTAAGCAGGGTGTCACTAGGTGATCAATAAAGACAGAGGACGCGACATTCGTCTGAGCAAGATGTCACTTGGGTGATCAATAAAGTTGTTGTTTTATTTTATCGACATACTGTAAAGAACTAACAGATTCAATTTACTGGTTACGTGAGCATGAGCTTGCAGTTATACAAGACATATTAGCAATGTTACTAGCAGAGGCTGGAGAAGTGTTCTGATTTATTTGATGCGTTGGCAGCATGCGTCTCTCCATTACTGTAGGATTAGCTTCTCGACGAGCAGTGGTGTCGGAGCATTGATAGAGGTCATTGTATGACAGAATATATCACGAGACAATAAGTAATCAAATTTGGCAAGATGCTACAGAAAAAACCTAAGCGTGACTTCAAGTTGCCGGTGCTGTGAATTTGTTCCTCGGTTATGAAGTGGTTTCTCCGTAACTGTTAATGCTCGTGGACACAATTTAAGCCCTTGCAATAAGAAAAAGTACGTGACTGAAAAAATATCCTTTAAAGCAACAAAGCATATGAGCTTACAAGTGCAACTATGTTTTTAACATAAAAATAAGAGCGATGTTCATACAATGTGGCCCCATTATGGCTTAGTCTTTTAGACAATAGGGCGTGCTACACTGCGTGTCGCAGGCGAGCTTAAAAAGTCATAACAGTCGGAAGCCCCAATTTGTCAAATGCTTGTACCACAACTGGATAATGCTAGACCAAAATAAATAGGTCTAGGTAATATAAGAGCGCGCAGGAGAAGCAGCCTTTAGGAGGCTTGCTAGTGCTTAAAATCGTAGCCGCTTTATTTTTATCGACGTGCCACGCAACATAAAATGTGCATAGACTTCTAAAAAATGTATATCACATGTTAAATAAATGAGACCCTGTGGGTCTTGAATTTAAATTGGACTATTTTTTAAGGTTAAAAGCTTAATGATTTAAGAAGTATGTGGCCTAAGCCGAATAAGTAAGACCCTTTGGGTCTTAAACATAAATATGCATTTTGCATGCGTTAAAAACATAATACTTTTTAAAAGTGTGGCATATGTTGAATAAATAAGACCTTGTGGGTTTGACAATTAATATGAGTTTTATGGGAGTGATTAATTTTTAAAACGAACGAATGGACCGCTTTTTTCTTGTCTAGCCTTTCTTTCCATCGATAAATGAGCAGTCATGGCTTGGTGAGGCGACAGCGCAAAGGTAGCACGACGACGAGGGTAACGCGGGCTGCTTATGATGGCATCAAAAGTCTCAGGCGGTGCAATGTCAGCGAAGTGATACCGTCATGGCAGAGCAAGGACTCAACAACAGTGACCATAAATAGTGGCGAATGGCGATGATGTTTCTTCCACAACCATGGCGGTGCAAATTTGGAGGAATGGTGGCGGTGCTTGCCTTTGTCAACGGTGAGTAGCCTCGACTGTAAGGCAATAACCGTGAGACGACATCGGCGCCGTCTATCGCGGTGGTGCAAATCCAAATGCGATAGTGGTGGCGACGGATGGATCGGGAGGGAGGCCGTGATGGTGCATCATTGGTGCATTATCGAATGGCCCACCGTGGTGGCGGCAATAGAGCGACATTGATGATTGATGGTTGTGTAATCACAGATACTGGAGTTACAGGTACTTCAGGCGGCGGCAGTGCTGCGGACGACGACGGTGACTCTACGGTAAAGGTTTTAGCCCATAGAGCAGCGGCATTCCCGTTGCTCCCCCCCTCTCTCTCTCTCTCTCTCTCTCTCTCTCTCTCTCTCTCTCTTTGCTTGCTTGGTTGTTGTTGTTGTTGTTGTGGCAGATTTACGATGGCAGCAGTGGAGGCAGCCTTTTGGTGGCTGGTTTTAATGGTGATCGGATTGGATATTTGCAGCGACAGTGGGTTGTTTGGCGGTTGTGTGTAGGACCATCCCACCGCCCGACTGCTTATTGTTGTCGTATAGATTGCGGCAGTGGAAGTCACTGTGGCGGCGATCTTCGAGCTATGAACTGCTTTTTCTTTTTTCTTTTTCGATTGTTTGATTGCGATATGACTGTTTGACGATGACGGGGCCGTCGGTGGCTTGATTGCAGCGACAACTTCTAATCCATAATCAGAAAAATTACAATGCAGTTATCTTGAGGTTAATCAGCTAGGTTGTAAGATCCCATGGATAGCGCAAATCTGTTGCTACTGAAAATATGCTCTGGAACCCTCACTTGGAACGATGACCTGCAAGACCGAAAATGAGTGACCGCCAGGTGGGATTCCCGGCAGAGAACTCTCCGGTGGTTAAGTCAGAGCGCAGTTACAGGATAGGAACTCTAAAAAAGCATGAAATACGGTGTTTGTATCTGTAATATTGTCTACATACTTGGGGGGGGGGGGGGGGGGGGAGGCCCCCTTTATATAGATGTGGGTGTGAGTACCCTAGTGGGCCTTGGGCCTGCTCCTTAAGGATCACATTAAGATTTTTTCAGAACCCTAATTACATCAATATGGTAACTACTAACTTTGTAGTTGAACCAGTGTGACTGAGAATACTAGGTGTCCCCCTATAATTGAGAGTTTATATTTGAGTAGTATTAGCAACCGTAAAGAACGGGTAAAAACCTTAGTTTCATCATTTAGGATGAAATTTAATAAGGTTTATAAACCATGGTAAATAACCACTTTTGTCAATGCCATCACTTTCTCAAATGCCTTCTCTCGTTTCAATGTGTGAACAGCCGGAATTATATTCTGCGTACACTGCTTACTTAAATGGCATTTAGCTCTCATCTATTCATTGACTTATTCTGCGCTATAAGCCATTCGTTGTATCAATCTAATCTTTGTTATCCCTTATCTTTGTGATTATCGAACTGCACCATTTTTTCCTAAATCTTGCAGAGTTAGACAAATCGCAGTCATACCCAATAATGCTATTCTAAAGACATTCCATCTGCGATGTATCTTTGAAACTTCTTAAAAGGCTTTGTTTAGACTTTAGTCCCTATCACATCTCTAACATTATGGAAAATGTAACTGATTGCCCACTAATTCGAATCATTAGGGTCGGCTCAACCTTTAAAAGTCACCGATACAATAATAGGTATGCATGGAAGACTAAATACGGGCATGGGTGTAGACGACAGAAGATATATAGAGTTTGCTACAGTGAAGATTGCTTCATAAATGATTAGATTTCATATCACCTACGTTTCTGCATCTTCTAACTGAAGAGCCAAGCAAGGCCTCATGTGGGCTTGAATGTGAGATACAAGCTTCCAAGTGGGGAAAGCCGGAAAGTAGTGTTTGAAATAGGAAGTTTTGAGTCAGGCTTGCCATTGTTGAGTGTGGCCAGGACCCAAATTGTCAAACAAAATCTGTAGTCCTGCATGCATGGAAGAAGTTCCATCAAAGATGAAGTAAGGAAAGGCAGACAAAAACGGAAAGAATTGCATGCATGGGGTTCATGCATGAGGAAAAAGAGAGTTGGAAATGACTAGGGCTAGAGACGACATTGAATTGTGATTGTCAACATTGGTTTTAGTGATCATTAGGTTTGGCATAAGACAAAGAATCCAATCATAAGTATGAGATCATAAATATATGGGCCACTAGAACAATTAATTGTAGCTAAACTTTTGTAAAGGAAGTGTCACTAAAAATAAGTCTTTCAAAAGAATCCTATCTAATTATCGCTAAATGAACAATTAAAGTAACTAATCCTTCCTGTTCTTTTTTATCAATACTGTTTCGTTTTAAACCAAAACGAAAAACGTAAAGATTATTATTGACAATATCATGAATAGCAACTAGTTTTTACTTTTGGTTGCGAGGTTGCAAATCAAAATGGTAGCAGGTTATTTTACTAGTGTATCATTATTCTTATGTTTCCAAGTTCCAATATGTACCTCTCAAGTTATGGTCCTTATGATATGGGCCATCATGCATTGGGATGACGAAATGTGTACAATATCTGTAAAGTACAACTTGTTCAAAAGTTGTAAGCTGCTGATTGCCAGAATTGTGGACTTTTACAAGAAGATAACTCTGTCTGTCTGGTTTTAATTTGTGTTAGAAGATCCCTTTCCTTGATTTTCTTTTCCTTTGTTTCTTCTTCACTTTTAGTTATTTCTGAAAAAGGTAATGATAATAGTGACACTTGAACAATGCATCAGTATAACCACACGGATGGGTAGCCTTTGAAAAGGCTTCCTGGGACGACCCTGTAATATTTGAAGAGTTTTAGGTCTAGGAATGGCATCCACTCTTTAACGACCTATGAATAAATATGCAACTTTTTCATAACAATTAGCAATATCCTTAAAGTTGTTAGTGACATCTGTTTTCTTAAGAGGAAACAAATGTACACAAGTAACTGTTTTTGCATTTCAAAAGTATTTTAGCGACTTATTTGGTTCTTGTACTACTCAGAATGATGCTACAGATGTGTACCAAAACCTCTCATATCAATACGCAATTAAAAAAACTTACTTTTGTGACTCTTAAAACCAACTCCAAATGAAACCCTAAGTTGCGGTTTCACCCTCTTCTACCCCGCGATAAAGCGTAGTTCAATGAACCAAAGTTGCATAGTAATTTCCCTCTGGGGTTTACAATGAATGTGATGACCCTTAAACAAGCAATAAAGATTAATGGTCGAGAGCAAATGCAACGAAACATCAAGTTTAACCCACTTATCAATGATATTACTTCTTATCTTGGACATGCTAAAGTTAGTCTATGATTGCATGAGAACCCAAAATGGAGAGAAGTTCATAGTAATGGGGAGTTGGGTGGCTCTGGCCAGAATTTCTAGAGAATTAAGACGTTTTCATTAACTTGTAGGGAGGCCATCAATGCATCCCAAATTTTCTCCATACCTAGACTGGTGGTCCCCCACCACATCTAATTATATCAAGATTAATGCGGACCCACCAAGAAATCACAACCACATAACCCTTGAACTAACAGTTGAAGTTGGCTCGCGCTGGGTTGGTTCAAGGCTCGAGTCGAGATCGATTCGCGAGATAAACAATTTCGACCGATATTTACTTCAGTTGCTCAACATTTGGTTTCTCATAGTTTGGGGTCCGGGGAAACTATGAGAAACCATAATTTAAACCCTTGCATGAGAACATAATCTATTATTCGTGTATTTGTTGCTTCAAAGCCTATATATGTTCATTGGTAAAATCACGGGAGAATCTACTAGCACAAATTAGTCAGGTAAAGAAGTTGGTAGCCGCTCTCAAAAGTGAATATTGAACTCTGCACATAAATGCTACATGCCTCACACACGCGCGTACGCGTACACATATGTACTTGTTTAGAAAAACAAAAAGGTCAAAAAATCATAAGAAATAGAAGACCACATTCACTGAATCAGGTCAAATTCAGGTCGAAATACAAGCCATGCTTACAAACTATTCAAGCTAGCTCATCAGACAGACAAAACCAACTTTAACCTCACTTAGATCGAGCTCGTAAAAGTTGTTTAGTTTAGCGTCGGTAACCTAATACTAGGCTAGACTACTTGGACTTATTCACACCACATATGTTTATGCATATATTGCCTCTTAAGGAAATATAGACAATATGTAGGAAAAGAGAAATCAAAAGGTAAAACATAATCAAAACCCTAGCTAGGTACTCATTTGGCATCTTATAAGTTCGATGGATTATAACTCCCGTGGCTGAGTTCACTGTAGACTTGCACAACTTCAACCTTCTCTCTGATCAGGAATGAACTCCAGCATGGAACTTCTAAACAACATGAGTGCATTGGAGAACTACAACTCCAACTCCAACATTCATGGGCTCATGCCTTTGTCCAACAACAGTTTTTCTGGCGACCATAGGCCTCATATTCCAACACCATTCACTGATAATATTCAGAGCTCTTTTCCTCCAAATGACCAGTTCTATGATCCACTTTCTCATTTCTTGCCACCAGCTGATCAAGGTCCCAGCTACGAACACGGAAAGGGAATATTGGAGGGGGAAAGCTTGGTGAACTCATCTACTCCCATTTTTGGCACTGGTATGGTTGCACATAACAGGAATAATCGAGCCTATGTAAGATTCTTTTCCAGTTTGGCTTTATCAATTAGAAGTAGCGATATTGGTTGATGTATGTGCTTTAAATATCACAAAATTTCGGATTTTTTTTTTATGCTTGCTTTCAGAGCTATGGTGGGAAAAAGAGAAAGAGGAATAATGAGAAAGAAGGGGAGAAGCCAAGAGAGGTGGTTCATGTTAGAGCAAGAAGAGGCCAAGCAACTGATAGTCATAGCTTGGCCGAAAGGGTAACTAATTAGTTAAAATATTGTTTTGTTGGTCATCTCTTTCATAAATTAGATGCACAGTTATTTCTTTTTAAAGTTCTCATCCTCTGCCCTAATTTTGAAGGGGAAAAAAATCGATTTCACTTCTCAGAAAAGAAGATGGATTTTAACTGATTAAACTGGTTATGATACCTTTCTTCCGCTGTTTGTCTAAGATTAAGTGTTTTTATGTAATCAGTTAAGGAGAGAGAAGATAAATGAAAAGTTGAGAAGCCTGCAAGACCTGGTTCCTGGATGTTACAAGGTAAGAACTATGTTTCTAACTTCTTTCAATATTCCATATTTCATCTTTCTTTTCTCATCTTAGTATCGTTCTTCTTAATCATTACATATTTTTTTTTATCCTCTTTCTTTTTGAAATAATTCTAAATCCACTCTTTCTTGTGGTTATCATGCTTTATATGTCACTAAACAAGGTATATCAACAACAAAATCATTAACCTTCTTGCAACGACTATGGTCTGGTTAAGCATTAATTTTTGGCAGACACTACCCTTTCCGGTTATCATCATTGCCATGGTCTTTCTGCTGATTTGCAGACAATGGGAATGGCAGTAATGCTGGATGTTATAATTAATTATGTTCGATCGCTGCAGAATCAAATTGAGGTAAATTTAGGACCTTAGAAAATCTAAATAAGCTTGCATAAAGTTCAATTGAGATGATTATTGCTCGTTTTTTACATTTGTATATTATTTTTGGTTTCTTCCAGTTTCTCTCTATGAAGCTTTCAGCAGCCAGTTTATTCTATGACTTCAACTCATCAGAAATGGATGCTTTGGAGACAATGCAGGTAACAATGTTTGGTTACTTTCTCTTTACCTAAGTATTATAATGTCTCCTTCAGCTTGGCAACAGGAAAAAAAATATTATAATAAGAATCCATTTAGGCATATGTGTATATATATTGGAAATGGCATGTAAGTGCATATTTAGTTCAGATTTAACAATTATGGGAACACTTTTCTTGTATTAAGGGACTTCACTGAATTTCCAATCTATTCATCCATTGCCATTGTTGGAATCAAAGCCTGTTAGAAATGCTGAATGGATTATATGCTGCAGGGGACAGCTGGGTATGAAACACAAGGGATGGAGAGGATGGTGGGAGAAGGGTATGGAGGGTTTCCTCAGTTTCAATCAGCTTGGCCTGTTTGACCTTATATATAGTTCTAGCTGTACACTTTCTACATATATAATTCCCTCTATATATACACATTGATATGCTGCCTTCTTGTCTTTTTAAATCGAGTGTTCTCCCTTCATGCAAAAGTTACTTGTATACAGCCTCATATGCAGGTCGAAATCAATAAGAGTTTGTTGCATCTGGCTTCCTCAAATCAACAACGATCTTCATTATCGATGAAAGAATTAGCTACAGCTAAATATTTATACTCAACCTATTGAAATTTGTTCATTCATGTTTTATTTAGGGCACGACACGGATTTTTTCATACATAGTTGTCACAATGCGATGGATTCCACTAGATCTCTCATCAGACCTGCACCCTACCTTAGTTCACGGTCTGATGAGAGAGATTCTACATGTTTTGTACTACCTTCATAATTACCCAATTTGCATCACTGGTGTATAAAGCATCATAGACTTTTGGTTTGGGATAATTACAACCAAGTCCTTGAGGATAGGGTGAAATTATAAGTATGTCAATTAATTTGTAAAAATAGCAGGTAATATCAGTTGACCAAACAGAATCTTGAAATATTGAAATACCTAACGTCTTTAACAAAATGATTATATTAACCAAGACTTAGGGAGTAATTCTTCAAATGCCATCCGTTTATATCTCCTCTTCCTCTTCGAGAGCCCACCACCGCAGCACCATGGGCACCGCGCTGTCCTTGATATCCTTCTACTCCCTTTCCCTATTTCTCAGACAGCACCCACCACAACCCAGAAAACTCAACGTCTACCAAAACCAGTACACCACCACTGTAAAAGATATGTGTGTTTGTTATCCCTTCATCTCACCATAGAACCCCACCACCACCACCGCCACCACCACACTTCTTCAGCTTCAACACGCATATACCCAAAAACACACGCATACACACTGTTAGGAGCAAACTAAACGGTGCCTCCATTACCTCATCATTAATCCTTGAACCGATCGTTTCCACCCAACCTACATCGTCACTGCATGGCTTGCGACGGTGGATCTGTAGACCATCGTGCGTGACAGCGGTGGGCCGGTGGATTGGGACGCGATACTGGGTAGCAGCATAACATCACATCCCCCCATCATGGGCGGAGCTACCTTTGAACAAGGGGGGGCTAATGTACCCCCCTCAACTTCTCAAAAAAAAAAAAATTTCATTTCACCCACTCTGCAATTTCATTTTCACCCAAAAAAAAATTCATCTCTATCTCTCTCTGTGATTGCCCAATTCCAAGTCTCTTACCACTTCCAGACTGTAGACATGAGACGAAGACACCCATCAGGCCATTCACCGGCAACAGGCGACGGCGACAAGGCAGCCGACAGAGGCTGCCTATGTTATTTCTATCGTCTCCGATCCGGAATTCCCGGAGATCTCGACGTGTTTTTCTCTCCTCGATCGCGTCGTTATCTCGCGAATTGTTCACGGAGTTAGCCGAGGCTTCTTCCCCAAGTCCTGTCATCATCGCGCACTCGGGAAAAGAGCTTTACAAGAGGCGCAAGTGTTGGTTTATTTGCAACTTAGAAGCTTTAAAAATTGGGTTTAATTGCCTTTGACTGAGGCTTTACGGTGCATCTCCTTTTACATTAATAATGTAAAATATTTTTTTATTATCAGATTCTATGTAAATAATAGACTTTTAATGTTGCGATTATAATCCCGGATCTGGAAAAGAGAAGAAAGCTTTTTATTTTTTGGAACCATCATGCTCACGTTTGGATTTGTTTTGCTTCCTTGAGTAATTTTGTTTTTGGAAATGTTTTTATGTACATGTAGCTGAAATTTGAAGGAAAGGTATTAATTGCATTAATCTTGACATGTTATTTACCTGTCCTTTTGTACCTGTTAGGTTCTCCCGGACAAGCAACTTCAGATTTTTTAAGAATATATTAAGAGAGATGAAGGGACAAATAAAGGAATGAAACGTTTTTTTGCTTTTGCAAAAGCTATTACAACTTTAGCGAAAAGGACATTACGCGAAATTATACTGACAAACTTTTGATGAAAGCTTTATTCATTTTAGATAGGAATTATGAGGAACAAATCATTGCAAATAACAAATTTTTTTGTTACTACTTGATTGATTTTCATTGGTTAAGTTGACTCGCAGAGAATAGCATTGGACTCTATATTTTTAGCACCCCCTGGAAAGAAATCCTGGTTCCGCCACTGTCCCCCATCCCCCCATCTCATGCGTCGCATCTACAGCGACCACCGCCATGGCAGATGGTTAGTGGTGTTGGGATAATGAATAGGTGGTGTTGATCGTAGCAGAGGCGTGAAGTGAGGGGGGCGCTATGGGGTGGGTGAGGGGGATTTGAAGATTTGGAAAGAGAGAATTATAATTTGGGGAATAAGCATTTTGGTTGCTTGTGCTTTTTCTCTTTCATGATTTGTTTTTTCCGTTACTTGGGTTTGTGATGGAATCGAGCTTCTCATTTGTATGACAATGGTGGTTCTCCCCCTCATCTTCATATATGCTGCCCCTCTTCTCTCATGGTTTTCTTATGAAAACTGTGCCATTGTTATGGCCAGCAACTTCGTTGACACCAGAGAAGTATCAAGCGGCCTAGAAAAAGTTGAATTTGCCCGAATCTTGCCTCCCTTGGAGGGTTTGTTCTAGATCTTTTCTATGTCTGGAAGTATTCACGTGAGGAACATGGCTTAGAAATAGGGATGGCAATGGGGCAGGTCGGATGCGGATCTTATAAGATATGCACCCGCCCCGTTACCTCTGGAATCCCGCCCCACCCCGCCCCCGCCCCGCACCGGGTTATAAAATCTCAATACCATATCCGACCCTAAAATAAATTAAAAAATCAGTCCCGCCCCGCTCCACTCCTAAGGAGAATCGGCAGATTTCCTTCTTCCAATGCTCTGCGTAATTGCTTCCAATGCTGAGCGGCGGAGATAAGAAGGAGGTGCGGTGGCTGGTGGGGAAACACGGCAGAGTCGCCTTCGCGCCGAGAAAGAGAGAAGAGCTGAGCGGCATGAAGCAGATTCAGTCGCGAATCGCGATGAGGTGACTATGTCTGGTGCTTTGGTGAACATGTTTGGTGGTGGGTGGCCGTCGGCGCTGAACGTCGATCGTGCAGGGGAGAAAGAGAGAAGAATGAGGTGCAGTGGCTGACGCACGACACATATACATGTCAACAAAAAGCATCAAATTCCAATAGGTAGAAAATCCCAAATCTGCAGGTGTTATCTTGGGGCACACACACAAGCAAATGACGTTCTACCCCAACTTCTAAAGCTCCAAAAATACAAGCAAAATTCAAGGAGTAGAAATAATCAGCCCTGCCATTGAAGGTTCTTGACCAAACGCTTGAAAACACAAAATAACGAAGAGCTCGACGCATTGACCCAGATAGGACTCCGTTCCTCAGTTCAATAATGTCCCGTGATAACCCAAATCATTCATACAAATAATATCCAAATCAAAGCACTACAATTTTCCTATATACAAAGTAAAGCCCCAATCATGTCTAAGGCCTGTTAGAGCTCTCTTCAACTGTACGTTGATAGGGGCTCGGCATGGGAGGAAAGGAAGATCTCTGAACTAATTGTCGGCCGCTTAGAGTCGGGGGGTTCACCTTAACTCGCCGATTAGGCTACCAAAAAAGGCAGCAACTAATAAAGAACGGAAATAAACATCCCCAAATTGAATAATCTTGAATTGATTTCTGGCAAAGTCACCGTCGCGCTGAGATGGAGAGAAGAGCTGAGCGGCAGAGAGTGAGGGGTGGAAATTTAGGGTTTGTCATCAAAGTGTATATATATCTAACAATGGACGGCTATGATTAAATGAAATATATAGTTAATATACGTGGCGGGGCGGGTACCGGGGTAGGTTGAAGGAGATACCACACCCGATCCTAACCCGATGCGAGTTTTTTTTTTCAAAAAACCATACCCGTCCCGTGACCCGGTCAAAGTCAAAATGACCCACTCCTATCGGATCGGGGCGGGTCGGAGATCCACCGGTTGCGAATCTTATTGTCATCCCTACTTAGAAGTTAAACTTTTATACTGTATATACCTTTGTATACAATATAAGGACAATATCAAAATTTAAAACACATGTATTGATGACATAAGAAAAAAAAAACATATTATTTTAAAGGGCCAATGATGGATGGACACGGTTGATACCTTTTCAAAATTGTTGGTCACGATCTGTTAGCTTTTAAAACTTAATATCCTTAACTGTAATTTTACTTTTATCTCAGGGAACTGGATGCAATTAACCCTTTTATTTTTGGTACATCTCCTTTCTAAAATTTATTTATGAGGATTGGAGTAGTGAGTTGGCTGCTAGAAATGATGTATCTTCATACCCGCCCCGATCCGATAGGAGCGGGTCATTTTGACTTTGACCGGGTCACGGGACGGGTATGGTTTTTTGAAAGTACATCTTCAGAATAGGGGGCTTAGCAACTGTTATATAACTAACTCAAACCCTAAGAATTTTTTTATTTTTATCTTTTTCTTCGGATTTTAAATCTTTTTTTGAATTTTATTTTATTTTTTATCCTAGAAATAAAGGAAAAGGAAATATGACTCAAACTAAAAAAATAGTGCCTACATAGAACCACATAATCAAATGAAGACACCATATAGTATCCACAACATAACATGAAAAGAAAAGAAAAAAAAAAAACAAAAAAACTGGCCAGTTAACTTGTAAACCAGCCAGTTCACCATGGAATAGTTCGGAGTTGAAAAACTCCTTCAAATATACCGGCCAGTACACCTATGAGTTGACCAACACCTATGCTCTTGGGGTCATAGTTGTAACAATCTAGTATATTCAGGGGATTTTAAATTTTTCGGGGGGGGGGGGGGGGGGGGGGGGTTACCGGCCAATTTTCAATATACTAAAAAAATGGTTTCTGTTGAACTGTCCAGTACACTCATTGCCGCTTCACCTAGGACCTCTTTTGGCGATTTCTTTTTATCGAGAGTATAAGCTTGTTTTAAGGTATACCAGCTAGCTTCCAAGCATGTACAAAACCCATGGGTACTCTCGTTAAGGGAAATTCCCCAAAACCTAGTTTCCCTTCTGACCAGTCTACTTTTTTAGTATATTTTCAATATACTAAAAAAGTGGTCTCTGTTGAACTGTCTAGTACACTCATTGCCGATTCACCTAGGACCTCTTTTGGCGATTTCTTTTTATCGAGAGTATAAGCTTGTTTTAAGGTATACCAGCTAGCTTCCAAGCATGTACACCCTAAAACCCATGGGTACTCTCGTTAAGGGAAAGTCCCCAAAACCTAGTTTTCCTTCTGACCAGTCCACACAATAGAGTCCATGCGGCCACCGCATATTCACCGTCTCAACAACGTCCCTATCCACCGTCCATCACAGATCCAAAGCCTCCTCCGTCCTTTCTCCCCTCATACCACATATCGAATCCACCATCATCGCCGACCGTTGTGAACACCTCTGCCTGTTGAGGGTGTAAGCAAGGAAATTGCTATGTGGTTCCCAGCAAGAATTACATAATGGTAAAGCAGCCTCCACTCTTGGATCTATGAGTGATATGTCTTATGGTTGAGCTTATAGCTCTTATATGTGGGCTTTTGTTATGAGAATATCGATACCCATGATGGAACTTGAAAGTTATGGTTGTGATTAGTTTTTAATTCATGTTTTAAGCCAATTGTAAGGTACTCTACATGTGCATATTGTTGTGGTGTTTAATCCAACTTGATGTTTGCAACCTTCTGAAATCTTCATGACTTGATTATGCGAAATGAATACCAGTTAATCGATTTTTCCTTTTAAAAAAATGACCCTTCACCTAAAAAACAAGTAATGTATTAGTAGTAAAAAAGAAAAAAAAAAGTATGTGAACTAAGAATAAATGAAAGCTGGTTAGAAAAAAAAATTCACAAAAATTCTGAAACTTGCTCGTTTACTCGCAGGTTTACTCGGACCATCCGGGTAAGTTACGCGTATAATTTCGGATAATTTTTACCTAAACTCATTTTACCTGTACCCAACCATGTATTACTAGAATCCAACGGGTTAACCAGTTCGCGTGGTATAGAAAGAAGTAACACTAATAAATGGTTGCAAGTAAAGATGGCAATTTTTTGTGGTTTGGATAGGCTTGGGACGGTTTTAATTTTGCTCGGCTTGATTGGGTAGAAGCCCATTTTGCCATTAGATAACATGGATGTAGATGGGTTGATATTTGAGTTGGGTAAAATCATTTAACTCAGTTTACCAATTTAAGTTAAACAAAATTCATTTCGTAAATTATTCAAAAAATTGAGAAACTGCAAAGAGCGAAGCATAGAACTTAAGTTGTTAAACAAACAACTTATTAGAAAATACCCACTAAAGAAAGCTTTAAATATTGAGATCACTTCATAACTAATCAAAAGGGATAGTTATAGCAATGTCCTTGAGGTTAGAATGAAATTACAGTCAATCACAGTAAGTTTCAAAAGGTATCAATCGTGTCCTTCCGTCGTTTGTCCGTTAAAAAATCGTATATTTTGATGATGTCATCCAATACGTATTTTTAAAATACCAATACAACCCTTAGTACAAATTTAAATCCTAATTTTTTTTTGTCTTTCAAGAAAAACACCCTACTTTTTTCAAACTCTCTCTCTCTCTCTCTCTGCAAGTCCCCCACCCCGTCGCCGCCCCCCACCCCGTCGCCGCCCCCTCACTGTAACGCCCCGATTTTTTTTAGCGATAATTTTAAATAAACAAAGGCAAAAAATCTCAAACTATCCAAAAGTCTCCTAATTAGGTATTCAGAGCATCTAAGAATAAGTCTATAAGAAACATCAATAAATGTCACACTGGCTTAAAACAGTTACATTGACCTCAATTACTCCAACAAGGAGCTCCAAAATAAAATCTAAAGCAAAATATATTCGACAATAAATATAAAAAGAAAATCCTTCCCTTAAAAATTTCTTACTTAGCCATGCCTTATAATCCCTTTGCACAGCTCCGAACACTTGCTGATAACCTGAAAGTAAAAAGGATGAGCACAAAGCCGAGTAAAGATAATCGCACACACCCACCCACAGAGTACAAAACACGCTATATCTATAATAGTACCTGGAGTTAATAAATACGATATCAAGGTGCATGGCGAATACCAAAACCAATGCACTAACTTATAATTCAAAAATCATATTAGTAACAAGATCAAATAGTTCGTACCAGCGGACAATACAATCTCAAAGTAAGGAATTATCATATACAACTAAATTTGCAGTGGGTCAAAAGGTCTCGATGTGTTTAAAACAATACAAATTTAAGCTCAAAACATTTCTACAAGTTCTGATAAGGATATCTTATATTTCAAAAAGACTCCAGTGAATTCAACAATACTTCGTATAAGTTCAAAAATATCTTCAAATAGATCAGATATCAAAATCCAAATGTTCAATCAGTACAAAGAAGAAGACCATGGGAGTCTTTCATAAATGTGTCATGCGTGCCATCACTAACACGTGAGACAAGATTCAGAAATTAAGATCGCGATCTCTAGCTTATCCCGCTGAGTTAGCCCACGTTCCAATCCATGTGGTAAGTCAGAAATAGATAAGTCACATATACTATGACATGGCTCACCAGATTACAAAAACATATACCAAATCAACTTAATAAACACCAAGAGTTTGAAGCTGACAAAGTCATTCTCGTTCACACGATTCTACGCAGAATAGTTTTATTCAAGGGTTAGTTTCAACAATGAAATCAACAAATTTTAAGAAAACTCAAAGCCTAAAAGTTGAAGAGGACTCATTACTATTTTTGTAATGTCTAAGATCATAAAAAACCGATAAGAAACGAATAAGATGGAGCAAGTCAAAGTAAGCTGATTTGCGGTGTCAAACAACAACTTTTGTACCAATGAATAACTTTCAAACTGAATTTCAATTAAAAAATAGACGGATTCTGATAAAATACAAAACTAAGAAGTTTAAGAGGACTCTTTAAGGTTTCCATATTGTCTAGAATCATCGAAAACTAATGAGAAATAAAGTAGACAGAACAAATCGAAGTGGGCTAATTTACAGTGTCATAAACAGAAAAGCCTGCACTCAATTTTTACCAAGAACCAAATGGATTCTTAAAACACCTTAAACTACAAAGTTGAAGAATACTCTTCAAGGATTTCAGAATGTCCAAGATCATAAGAAACTAATGAAAAAGAATAAGATACAATAAATAGAAGTTTGTTGACCTGAATTGACATAAATATAAGTATAACAATGTTCAGGTCTATTTTTTAATATCAATCACTTGGAATTTCGGAAAACCCAAAAATACAAAGTTTTAGTAAACTATTTTAGGTTTTCAAAAAGTGTAAGAACACGGAAATTGGATTAGGAGCGAAAAAGTTTCGGACTCTTAAAGTTGCTACAAAGATTTACAACAAAAAGATCATCAATCAAAGTTAATAATCGAAAGTACAAAGAACTATTTAGCGTAACGATCAAGAATGTAATTAAGGTTCTAAAGAATCAATAGATTTTAAACAATAAATCAATTGACGTACGGATCGATAATCGGAATTCAGATGGGGTAAATGCATGAGAAAACCCTTACCTCAATTGCACAAATCAACTCCAAGTCTTGATCTCCTTGAACAAATTATATCAAAAACCCTAATATAATAATACCCAAAATTTCAATTAGACTCCATCAATCACAATAGCTTATGTGCTTCTTATCACAAACCTCAATCCCAATATCAAATTAAGCTCTTACCTCAATGTAATGACCAAAATCTCAAGAGTGTTCTTCCTAGAGATTCTTTAGAGGCTCTTCTGACGTCATTGGCCTAAAAGGAATGTAATTAAATTCCTAAAATAATAAGAATTGAAAAATACTCATTATGTCCCAAAATTTTCTAACTTTATAAATGGGCCAAACTAAAGCCCAAATTTAAACTGGGTCATCTAATCCCAAAAAGTATAACTCACTTTCAATGAAGAAAAATTTTAATTGATTTTTAGGCCCACTATTTAATTCAAAGTCACCATACATTCTAATTTGTACTTACACAAGTATTCTAAAAAAAATCTGGGGTGTTACACTCACCCTCCCCCCACCTCATTACCGCCCCACCTCCGCTCACCCCGTTCGCCGCCCCTACCCTCCTCTCACCCTTCGCCACCCTCACTCTCCTTTCACCCTTCGCCGCCCCCACTATCCTCTCATCCCGTCACCGCCCCCACCTTCCCCTCCCCTCACCCTATCGCCACTCCTCCTCCCTCCATCACGTCACTGTCCCCCCTTCTTCTTACCCCTTCACCTCACTGCCCCCCCCCCCCCCCAGCAAGTCTTGGAGATCTGAGTTGTTGATAGATTTTTTTATTTATAAATTTGATTTGTAGATTTAATTTTTAAAAGGTTAAGAATTCATATTCAGTTGGTATTAGCAATTGATTGTGGTGAGTTTTGACTTTTGGTAGATCGTGGTGGTGGTTGCGTTGGCTTTAGTGGGTGTATTTTGGCTTTGGTGGATGGTGGTAACCGTGGCCGTTGTGGGTTATGGGTTTGTTGGATTTTGGTAATTGTTGTGGTGGTGGAGGTGATGGTGATGATGATGGGAAGGACTTGTGACAAATGGTTGGTGGTGTTGTGATGATATATACAAAGGTGGTGTCGTGGTGGTGTTGAGGTGATGGTTGTGGTTGGAGTTGTAAGGGGGAAATAGAGAAACTGGGGAAGAGATAATTGAATGTCATTTGAAAAATTAGGTTCCTAAATCATGGGCAATATGATATTTTCATTCCAAACTGTTATATATTTGAGTTTTCAGTTCGGTCAATGGATATAAGTATTATTTGTCCAAATTAATGGACACGCGTGTAATTTCACCCTAACTTCAGCGACATTACTGTAGATGTCAACAAGCTCCTGAGATGTAGCCTTTTTTTTTTTTGGGAAGTCAAAAATATATACCATTATATAATTTTAAGACCGAATATACAAGAAGGAAAGAAATATTAGCTCTTGAGATGTAGCTTGACTCAAAGAAAGATCATACTAGCAATATATACCAAGTTAAAATCTAGACAACCGAATACCTAATTAATGTTGATAATTTTGACAAAATTAAATGGTCAACATACAGTACAATATTACAAAGAGTGCTTAGGGATGGCAAAAAAATCCATACCCGCGGATATCCGCCCCGCCCCGCCCCGATAGGGTCGGGTTATTTTGACTTTGACCGGGGCGTGGGGCGGGTATGGTATTTTTTTTATAAAACCCGCAACGGGTTAGGGTCGGGTATGGTATACCCTTAAATCCGCCCCGTGATCCGCCCCGCCCCGCCCCAGTGTACCCTAGTTCTTTAGTTAATCTTAGTCGTACCCTAATTCTTTAGTTGATCTTAGCCGTCAATAGGATACCATATATATACATGTTCCTTGTTTTTTTCTTGCAAACCCTAAAATCCCTAATATGTGCGGCTGTACTGCCTTCTCACTCTCACGGCTCTCCACTCTCGGCTGGCTCTCTGCCTCTCCAGTCTCCACGCCCACGAACCACCGCAGTACTGCACGGTGGTCGGCGCACGGCCAGTACTCTCCGTCTCCACCGGACAGCCACTTCCGCGGTGCCATCAGCCTTGGCCAATTCTCCCACCGCCTGTCTTATCTTCCGCGGACCACCTCTCAACCGTCCACCGTTATACCTTCAGTTGCGGCTCTGCTCGTGGAGGGATCTGCTCGCCAAGTGTTGCGACTGTGATGCGCCGAATCGAAAGCCCCAAATGTTGATGTTACGATCCCATACAAGAGAGTCAAAGCAATGGGTTGTGTTCTTAGTGGGAAGATTTGCAGTTTTGAAATTTTAGTTTTATTATTTATTGGATTTTATGTTTATAGCACTAGTTAGAAGATTTACGGGTGGAATTGCTTCAAGGCCTTGCTGAAATGAGAAAAAGTGAAAACCCAAGTTATTGTAGTTATCATTTCTCTTAGGTTCCAGCTGCATATAGTTCTCATTTGGGAAGATAATACTGCAATAATGCAATTGAGAAGAATTCTATACGAACTTTGGAGATAAAATTCAAAATTATAGAGGTCGGGGCGGGAATGGATTTTCTAATACTCTATCGGATCGGGGATGGTATTCCCATCCCTTGACCCGGTACCGGGGCGGGGCGGGGCAGTGTGTTAGGATTACCGGGGCGGGTACGGATTTCATAAAATCCGCATCCGACCCGCCCCATTGCCATCCCTAAGAGTGCTATGATCTTAGGGTTGGCAATGGGGTGGGTCGGATGCGGGTTTCATAATATTCGAACCCGCCCTGCCATACAAAACATGCGAATCCACCCCACCCTGCCCCGCCATCGGGTTGGGAGATGATGATACCATCCTCGATCCGATGGCCTTTTCGGTAATCCGACCCTAACTTAATCCGATTCGTAGTTTTCCAAATATCACATCGACAAATTGATCAAAAACTTCAATCTGTATCTGCACTTTTGGACCCAAGCCTGCTTCTTTTCTTCTTCGCAGCCTTGCAATGCTCGGGTTTATGCTTGACAACACCATAATCACCATATAATACCGGTACCAAAACCCATTCATACTCAATTGGAATTCTAGTTTTTGAAAGTGAAAAAAAAAAGAATAATTCGACGATGATCTGAGCGTGATTGAAAGTGCAAAATAAGAGATACTAGTCTCAAGGGGACGACGAATGGCAACGAGGGAAGTGACGGCGAATGGCGACAACGGAAGTGACGACGATTGGCGACGATGGAAGCGACGACGAATTGCGACGACAGAATTGACGGTGGAACAGGAGAAGAAGAGAATGAGGAGAGAGATGCAAAGGGACTAGGGTTTTCATATTTTCTATAGGAGGAGATGGACGGCTAAGATTAAATGTTGGGAGATAAAGGTTAGCGGGTTGTGAAAGTAAATACCAAACCCGCCCCGTGACCCGGTTATAGTAAAAAAATTCGCTCTTATAGAAGGGGGGCGGGGCGGACATCCGTCGGGTACGGGTCCGATTGCCATCCCTATCTAATCTACTCCAAAATTGCTAAAATTCATTTACCCATATATCATGTTTATGTTGCTTTGGAAGAAAAAGTTGTAACTTTTGGATCAATTTGTGAAAGTTTTAGTTCTTAAAATTATATTGCCGAGCCTAATGGGTACCAACGACCGACGCATATAACCTGATAAAAATGGTTATTATCAGTGTATTTATGATTTGTTTGATCACTTATTTTTTAGAAGTAAAAATTTTCAAATATTTATTGGGAGCGTCTTTTTTCACACGGTTATTCACACTTCTATTTTTCGATAAAAAGTTTCCTAACAGTAAGATATAATTCTTTTATTTATCAAAACAAGACGTAAAAATAACATAAAATAAAAATGGGCAAATTACCTAGAACTCCTGAAGTTTACCATAATTACACTCAGTGCCTACTAACTGTTGTTATTACACTTCACTACACTTTTTTCTTTTTCAATTGATAGAATTAATAGAATCTATGAAAAGACGATAATACCCCTCATAAAACAATAAATGACAAATTATACCCAGAACCCCTGAGATTTACCATAATTCTGACCAGTTCATCGCCTCTACACTTGCCAAATCACCCCACACCCACTACTGCCCTTCCATCACCATAAAAAACAAACTCACGTTGCTGATGTTAGAGGTGGGTACGGTTCGGTTTGGGGGGTCATACCGCAAACCAAACCGTAACCCCTATGTTTGGAAAATTATGAACCGAACGAAACTAAATACCATCGGTTTGGATAGTTCGGTTTGGATTGGTTTAAACGGTCCAGCTTAGTCGGTTTGCATCCACATAAAGACGTTGTTCCTTTACACATTACTATTTGATCTAACAATAATTAAAAATGGAAGTTATATTTTATCTGAATTGCATATAATCACATTCGATATACAAGTGCTCATCAATGTATGAAAAAGAATAAGTAAATATAGAATAGATATTGGTTACAAAAATTTTGTATTATAAGTGTTCTTATTATTTTCTTTTCTTTTAACTTTCAAGATTGGTTTATTTGAATTTGCTAGGTACCATATATGTGAAATTATCAATGAATCTTACTAAAAATAGATTAACATATCATATGTCGGTTCGATTCGACTTGAAATCGATTTAAAAAATGTGAAGCATGAACCGAACCAAATCAAGGTTGGTTTAAAAAATGTGAAACCGAACCGTTAATAACTTTGAGCGGTTCGGATTGTATTGGTCCGGTTTGAGCGGTTCGAATCGGTTTGAACGGTTTGGTCCTCACCCCTAACTGATGTACACCACTGCCCTGCTACCACCGCCTAAAACAAACTGACCAACGTCGACCTTCACCACGACCACAACGATCACCAAAAACTTAGATCCAAACGGGTATGTATAGACATGTGGGGGTTTTGTCAACGGAGTAATCTTGGTCAACAATGGCGGTGGCGGCAGTGAGACGGTGGTACCAATGGCAACTTGACCCAACATTGGTGCTTTGGAGAGAGAAAACTTGAGGTCTTGGATTTGGACCTAGGTAATTCTACGATGGGTGGGGGATTGGTGGTGTGGCGCGGCTTAACCCAACAGTGGTGATTGGTGTGTCGGTGATGGATGGCAGATCAGTGGTATGGCGGCAACTTGACCTAATGGTGGTGCATGGTGGATAAATGTAGTGGTGGTGGGCAGGGGATCGATGGTGTGGTAACGCTGATGGAAGGTGAGAGAGAGAGAGAGAGAGATGTTGTAGTGGTGGGTGAGGATCGGGGGTTAAATCACCACAACCATAAGGCGATGGCTAGGAATTGGCTTATTAGGTAGAAAAAAGCATAGTTTAGTATAATAAAATAGTTAGTAGGTACTGAGTGTAGTTATAGTAAACCTCAAGAGTTCTAGGTGTAGCTTGCCCTAGGATATTTTGGATATATCATATTAAATATATGGTGCCCTAATTTTTTTTTTTAGTTTTCCTAACGAAAGTGGGTGCCATGTAAGCGGAATGTAATAAAAATAACTAGTAGGCGCCGAATGTAATTATGACAAACTTCAGAAGTTCTAGATATAGTTTGCTCAATAATAAAAATATGCATTTCTAAATTTATTTTGGTAACAATTCTTTTAATCTCAGGAGTAAACGAGGTATACAGTGGGAGCGTTTGGTCGACGTTAGTGCCCGCTCTGATATTAACGCCTACAAAATCAATTCTTCGCCATCGTCGAGTGTGTGTGTCCTGTGATGATGCTGCAGGCTTTCATCTCTCCTACGCACGTGACCGTTCCGGCCTCACGTGCCAAGACCTCATTTCTCGGCCCATCAGCAGATTTTTCAGTTTCCGGCCGGCGGCAGGAGATGCGGCAATTCATGCGGCCGCCACTCTTTCGGTCGTTCCCATCTCGTGTTAGGGGCTGTAGCGCTGTTGCATTTGATCTCAAAGGTGGCAAAGGGTACTTTTCTTTTCTTTACTAATTCCTTCTCTACTTGCATAATCAAATTTTTCGTTGAGATTAAGCATCATTCTTATCAGGGTTTGGGCATTTGGGTTTTTTTGTTAATGAGAAAGGGTGCTTATGATTTTGCCAAAATTGATTTATTTATGATTGCTTTTCTGGGAATTTGAGGTGGAAATGGGGGCGCCAGAAGTTCTGGGGTTGGGAGTCCCACTGCGTCGTTAATGACATGCAGTGAGATAGAGATGCGCCACTCATATGATCCGATCCTCTGCTGTTGGAGAATGACAGCTCAAGGTGCTGTTGGTTGCTATAGACGCTTTTAACGACGCAAAAACTCAAATTCGTACTGATCACTTCATAGTGACAGATTTTTGCAGCTTTTTGTTGCTTAAAACTTTTAAGCGACCAACATCTCCCCCGCTGCTATACCTCTAACAAGAGTTAAAGTGGGTGGTAAGCTTCTATTCGTTTATGTCACCGCGTTTTTGTCACTGCACATCATTGACGACAGTGGTGGGGCTCCTGACCTAAGAATGTATGCTTGAGGTATGTCATTAGTGGTCTGATACTTTATGTCTAGTGTTCTGATTTATGGTCATGGTTGTTACTCCCTCCGTTTCGTTGGATTTGACTCTTGACCTCTTGCAAAGTTCTAGTCTAGGTTTAAGTACATCTACACACTGGATTAAACACTAATAACAATTATAGTGTACATAAGCATCATTTGGCAAGTCAAGCTATGGAAAACCAACGAGTAAAGTTGAAGTTTACATGTACTAAATCCATCATTGGCATTCGCAGAAAGTCAAAGGGTGAAAATTCAATAAAAACAGAGGGAGTATTAATAATGAAAGCTTATAGATATAATGAACACACTTCACGCTTTGCATATGGCAGAATGAGTTGGTTTCATGAGGTTGAACTCAAAGTCCGAGACTACGAATTGGATCAGTATGGAGTAGTAAACAATGCTACTTACGCAAGCTTTTGTCAACATGGTGAGTCTCTTCTCACTTGACACAAAAGCATACAATCATCAGTAGATATAGAGTAAATAGAGGGAAGTTTCTTATAGATGCAAATCTCTCAATGAAAGATGATGTGTCTAGTCATTAGATAAATCTCTTTCTGAAAGATAATGTAAGGGATGATGTATTCATACTCTTGATAAGTTTGTAAACCCTGGAATTAGAGAAATCTGGTTGCTAAGCACGTGCCAAGTCGTTTGGAGATGACTAAATTTTGAGGTATTGAAGTTTGCTGCCAACACGTGATCTCTTTGATGCTATCTCTTCTATGCTCTGATACACATGTTTGGTATGTTTTTGTCTTGCTAGTTGTGTTAAGAAACCCTGTATAATGTGTATGTCATATGAACAAGAACATTGGTACCACTCATACATTGTTATTGACTTGTATGTAATTCGTTGTTCTTATTAAAATCAGCCCGTGTTCCTTATAATACAATGCTTAAAAAAGAAAGCAATCATGGGGGTTCTGAAGTGTAGACAAATAGTGTTCCAGGGAAATAGGACAATAATCCAGCATCACTATATAGCATCTTGCAAACACCTATAAAGTAAATTGTCAAATTTATCCAAGAAGTCACTTATCAGGATATTGGAATTCATTTGCTCGCTTAGTCATTTACGGGAACACTAAGCACCTCTCTCTCTGGGGCCAATCTTTGGTGAAACGTTAATATGCTTGGGTTAGTAAGTTTGAGAACCTGTACCAACGTCTGGTGAGCAGCCATCTTGTGTATTTGATGACAACTTATAGGCCTTTTAGAGCGTCCTCCCCTAACATCCACCAGACATTGGTACATGTTGGGAATGCCAATGATACCAGTTTTCTCTCTTAAGAAGCACTTCGAGGTATCTTTGTTGAACCTCCCCTCAACCCGAGCCAACTCACAAACTCTTGGGGTTGGAAGCATCTGACATTCAACCATGACTTTTTTTGATTCCCAATGATGGCGATCACATCAGTCTTCCTCAATGGTGCAGTGACGGGCCTTTGATCACCGTCTCAAGATCATCAACGGATTATCTTGATTTTTAGTCCCCAAAGTTGAAAGTAGTTACAATTCATTGACTTTGCTTTGTGCCGATGTCTCCATGCTTGTGGATCCCTTGCAAGGATAAGGGAAGTCTCTTCTCTTCCCTCTTTTCGTAACTGAGTGGTCCAGGCCCCTTCTACATTAGTAGACATCTTATACTTATTAGTGATTCCCTCGTGATCTGCACTCAAAACCAAAGTACACACATTTTCTCACGCAGTACCCAGTTTTATGAAAAAATTATCACTTGGGTCTTGGAACCACCTAGGGCTTTTACATTTAAAATTAGAAGTGTTAGATGGACTTATGATCTCCCTGCCTCTTTTTGATTTTTTCGTATATATTCTCCATGTTGATTCTATCTCTGTGTCAATCGGTCTTCCTCTTTCTCTAGCATTTCCATCGATGTTGATCATGTAAGTTTTCCTAACTGGTGGAGTGGGGGGTCTTCCATGAACGTCTGACAATTAACAAAGCTGATGATTAAGCTATCTAGGTTTTTAGTCCCCAAAGTTTAATGGAGTTAAGTTTCGTCGAGTTCAGCTTCGTGCCATTGTCTGCAGGCTTGTGGATCCCTTGTGAGGACAAGGCAAGGCTCTTCTGTTCCTTCTTCGTAATTGAGTGGTGTAGGCCCCTTTTACATTAGTAGACAAAATATACTCACTTGGGATTCCCCGTGATCTGCACTCTAAAACATAATAGGCGCGTTTTCTCAGGTAGTACCCAAATTTGTCTGAAAAATTTCAGTTGGGTCTTGGAACCGCCTAGGGTTTTAGATTGAAGACAAGGGCCATCAGATGCGGTGCTTATGATCTCTCCTTCTTTTTTCGACCTTTCTTTACTTAGTTCTATATCTTCAGTTGTGTTTTGGAGATGGAGATTATGTTAGTTTCTGTCATAAGACTGTAGGATTGTTATGGGTTCAATGCCTGCAAGTCCCTACACGATGATGAGGTTGACATGCAATCTGAACTTTATAAATGTTTTGTCTTGTGGTTTTCATTTGCGTGTCTACTCTTGTGTTGTTGCCTATATGTTCTATGCATGGTGTTGCAGAAACATTATGCTCGTGACATCCAAATGACTGAAATTAGTTTTTCCTCCCCATGAATTCCTTGTTTCTCTCTCAAGTATCTCCATGTTCTTACTCTCAATGTAGTCTTATGTCAGGCCTTTGACAAGCGATCTCTATATAAACGAACGCAGGATGAAATTAATAATCTGATTATTATTTTTTTTCTTCTCTCCTTTTGCCTTTTGTGGTTCTAAAGAAGGTTTGGGAAACTTTAAGAAGACACTAGAGAACACAAAAAGGAAACATAAAAAGCGTGGTGAAAAAGAAGCAAAATACATTTACCTCGAGGAAAAATAAAAAAGTAAATTTTGAATGCACATGGCCCCCTTTGTTATTTGTATATTGGGTTATGTTTCGATAGTAACAACTTTAAGGAAGAACAAGTAGCGAGTGCAACTTGTTTGAGCTCCCAACTTAACATACGCCGTCAAAAGATGTCTGTGGCCAACAATGCTGGAGAAAACCGTATGACTAATCTAGTTTCCATCTTTAGTCAAAGTTGCTCTAGGTTGTATGTGTCTACATGATTATTGGTTTCTGTCGTTTGTGGGGCAATTTGCCATTATCACTCTTACCAAATAGTAAGCAAGTTAGCTACCCTTTCTCCGCCATTAGATTCATAACGTAATAGGGATCGGCTGGTCCAGAATATATTGTGCTCAGATTTTTTACTCTTTTTTGGTCGTTTTGATAAAAGAAAAAACAAAAACCAGAAAATGTCCTGTGTTTGGGGTTGTCTGCTTTTAGTCACTCCCGAAGACTTTTTTAGTCTTGCTCTATTGTGTTTAAGATCATAGACCAATCATAGACAAGGTGGATGCCAGAAATAACTGAAAATGCGATACATTCCTTGAAATCTGACTTTGTTGGAAGGTCTAATCACAAAATTTTCACATCATGCATGTATCTCTCTTTTCAAAGATTTATAGCAAGTGGAGGCGAAGTTCATCCTAAGAAAAGGTCCATTCATATCTAAGCTTAGTCTCTGTTAAGAAGCGAAGCTGAAAGACTTGAAAGCTTTGTGCAAGCTTCCAACTCACACGTTTCGTTTTATTTTGTATTCCTTTACTATTTGAAGGATATGTGCTGTCACATATTGTGCAACGGAATGTTAGTGTGAGGCATTTATTAAGAGCTCCGAGCAATTCCACTACCCCTCCACTACAAGGACACTCGGGATTTCATGATAGTATCCAAGTTGAGACCAGAGAGAGAGAGAGAAGAAAAAAAAATAAAAAAACCAAATAGAGTTTTTCACGTTGAACTTTGATGATAAGGTCTTTCCTGCTTATGAATGCTGGTAAACTTATGTCATCGGAGGAACTTAGGGTAAGTGGTTGTCAATTGTCATGATGTGCAGTAAACAAAGCCGGACAAGGTGTTTATAGCTTATTTGAACATGATTGGAAATTGTTTGCTGGTTGAGAGACAAGATGTTGACAAAATGGGACATGATAGAATCAGAGGTAAATCGTGATCAGTGATTGCCTTCATGAGAAAAGCTAATGGTAGCATCAACTATGCGGAAAAATTCGAGATATCAGCTACGGTGTTATGGCCATGCACGATGCACACTGATATTTGTGAATGGAGTCCACCCCATATTCCTGAGTTCGAGTTTCAAGGGGGCGATTGTTATGTATACGACTACGTGAGTGTGCCGATAAAGTTAGTAATTTCTGCAAGGTATTTAAGTTGCATACATTTTAAGTCACTATGCTACCCTCGCAATCTTTCAGGCACTTAGCCATCCCTTTCCTTAATGCAAAATTTCAAGTACAGATTGGTCTTGTCACCACATCACACCGTAGTAAAAATCCCTGAAAGAATAGAATCTGCATCCAGTAAAATAGCGTTGGTAGGAAAAAGCTAGTGTAGGGAATTTATATAGGGAGATTGGTCTCGTTATTAGTACCTTTAGTTTCTCCTGGAAAAGTGTCTTTTGTCATCCATTTGATCTCCCAGTTCAGTATATTTCCCTGCATGACTAAAGTCATCTGTGGGTTAGAAAGTGGTGTATTTGAGGTAAACAAGCACATCCTACTAGTAGATTTTTACAGTCTCTATTTGAGATTACATCACTGTGTTTTACTGTACATAGCATCTGACATTAGTTTAGCTTTTGATGATACCCTGCAATTCCTAATAATCTAGCAGGAACACTCGTTTATTTATTAGTTCTTTTAACTCAACTATTTTCTATAGGGCGGCATGAACTTTTAGAAAGGATTGGTGTAAGTGCTGATGAAGTTGCCCGCACTGGTAGTGCATTAGCACTGTCAGAAATGTCCCTCAAATTCCTTGCACCCTTGAGAGTATGCCTTTCATCTCTACATTCATTGTTAAAATGGAAATGTGTGTATTCATCAAGGCTATCCTTTCATGCTATCGTCTATTTGTTCTTCGGGTAGATTACTCATTGAACATCTATAACATTCTGAAAAAAGATGCTAATATATTGAGGATATTAACATCTACCTCCACTGATGCTCATTAAAAGGCAGTCTTATGCTGCATGTTTTAATGCATTAACAACTACCACCTAATTCTTTTAAAAGACGTTAAGACCTGTATCTTTGAAGTTCGAAAATGTTATTTTTTTTTGAAATCCTTCAGTGGAAGTCAAGAAATCTCCTACAAGAAAGGTTCCGATTTTTTATATTCTAATTCAGAGCACTTTGGAGAAAATCAGAATATGAGTTTCAGTGTAGCATGTGGCAGTTAATAATTCTGAAAATTCTTTGAATACTTTTGTTGGAAACCCACTTTGATGTGCCTGTTCTCATAGTATTCTTGATGCAACCAGAGTGGAGACAAATATGTTGTGAAAGTGAGGGTATCTGAATCTTCAGCTGCTCGACTGTTCTTTGAACACTTCATCTTCAAGCTACCAAATCAAGAGGTTCAATTTGCCATCTTACAATGCTTATTCTTCCTTCCCGATAAAAAAGTTCAAAAAAATATTAGAAGCTAAAAGAGCATACCTCTGATAAGGACTTCGTATGAACTCTGTAATTGTTTGTCCAGCCCATTTTGGAGGCAAAGGCTACAGCAGTTTGGCTTGACAAAAACTATCGCCCTGTCCGCATTCCACCCGAGGTGAGATCAAAATTTGTTCAGTTCCTTCGGCATGGAGAGTCCAACTGATTGTACGAACATACAATTCAGGAAAAATGATTACTTGATGAAAGACCCAATTTTCCCCCCCATTCCTCCCTGTTGAGGTTGTTTTCCCTTTTCTTCCTCTCTTGTGGGGAATGCGTCTACGTGAAAGTAGCATTAGTAGAGTAAGAACGCGAACATGGAACAGATATTTGTACTTGTAACCATGACAGGAGAGACATGCATCTTTGGACTCCATCCTTGTTTTATTAAAGTATATCGAGAAGTTATAGAAATAATTGCACGGATGAAAGCCCTTTTGTTCTAAACTCTTTGTGATAATGTTGATGTAATGGAGTTTCTGTTTGTTTCGAGTCGCGGCCTAAAAGTTGGATTCTTGTCTGGTGATATATCAAGTTCAGCTAGCTTATGAGACTGCATTCCCGTGATATAATATTGAGGTTGAGCAGGTTGAATTTGGCTGCAGCATGATGATTAATATCACCATGCTCTTCTACTCAGATGCAAGCTCAGGTCTGTGTAGGCCCATCAATTGGTACGAACAAGCCCGAAGCCTGATCGTGTAGCCCCAGGCCCCCAACATGGTATCAGCTGGTCTGGGCTTGGGCAAAGTCGCAGGCCCAAAGTCTTATTTGGGTTTTGGGCTGAGTTCGGGCTCGTTTTAAGCTCGAGGCCTCCCTTATACTAGACTGATTTTCCTTTTCTGAATTGTTTTGGGCGTCAAGAACAGGTGTGCTGAAACATGTTGCTGGGCCTGTCGATCAGCCTGAGAGCGTGGGCGGTGCGGGTCTGAGGCGTTTAAGCCCGGTTTTTGTCCTATAAGAATTGAATGTAGTCCAAACCCAGTCCTAACGTAATGCAATGCAGTAAGATAACCGCACGGAGTTTCTACTTTCAAACACTTTTCATATATTTGTTTAAACATCATTTGTCGTAAACAGCTCGCTATTGTCTCTAATATTCCTTCCGTTCCTAATTAATTGATTATGTTTAACTTGTACGCTTATTTAAGGTACGAGTCATATTTTATGAATTTTTTATTCTACCCCAAGAGAGAGAAATATAGAGGGATGGAAGAAAGTGGACCAGAAGAGAGAAAAATGAGCTTGTGGAAGATTAAATGTGGAAAGAGAAATAAATAAAAAAAAGTGTAAGAAGGTTAAATATGAAAAAATATCTATAGAGTCTTTCTTAATTTAGTAAGTGATCAAATTTTTTGGGACCACGCAAAAAAGAAATAAAATTAACTTTTGAAGGACAAACGGATTACTTTTTAGCAACAAAATAAAACAACTTTATGCATTTGACCGAAGCAAGTGTAAAAATCAAAAGTAAACCGATGATTTCAATTGGGACTTGCATACTTTTTATTTTTGGTTTTATGAGACCAACACCCTAGTCTCCAAGGTTACATGCCAAACAGATCAAAGTTAGTTAGAGATACAGCCTGTACTTTTCTCTCCAATTTCAGTAATTGGTTTGTGAGCTAGAGGGTTTGGATACATTAATCATTTCTTTGAACTAGGGTTTATTATTGACCGGTAATCTCTTCATTCTAGTTTACTGTTACTCGGCAAAAGTCAGAGAGTGCAATTGGTTTTAGATATCTTGTTGTGGGTTGTTATATATTGTTTCTCTAACAACGATGGTTTGTCTCTGTAATGAGATTTATTTGGGAAATAAAGAAGAATCATGTTTGTTCTTTGGGTAATTTTGGTATTTGTGATGGTTGAGGACCTCAACAACATAATCATCCAACTATCTAGTTACCAAGGAGAATATCCATAGTATGCACCTATATGAAAGGAAAATGTACTAAAACATATATAAGTTTGTTAACTACATGTAGAAATGTGAGTTTTGGTTGATTTTACTTTGACATTCTTTCATTTCTTAACTAATAGTTATAAAAAAGGCAAGAACCGAGAATTGACGCTTTATTTTTACCTATCAGTCGAAAATCTGCTTGCTTTTGTGTATCCTTTATGGTGTCATTAACGCCCTTTTTCCTTGTTTGAGATAAACTTCTCTTTTCTTTTCTTTCTATGTTTTAAGAGGTGGGAAAAGGAGTATGTGTGTGTTGGGTTGGGGGGTGGGAGGGTTGTATGCTCCTAGTTATATGTGGAGAAAATAGCTTCTTAAAGGAAAGTAAGATGAACTTCCAAAGAGGATACCTCATTCAAAAATTTCTAGCAAATTCTGTTAAAAGGATGAGAGATTGACTGATATTAGTCTCTCACTAAGTTTGGTACCTCTCAGTTGAAAATTCACAGATGTTTATCCTAGAATAAGCATAATGCACATTAAATTAAGGTAGCAGAAATGTTTGACCGTTTATATGGAATCAAATAGTTTGGTGATGTAAAGAGTCTTTAGTGACTCTTATGAAATTTAATAATACCTTTTGGATGCTTTTTCATTTTTTTTCTTATAAAAGAATTTAATGACTTAGATATATTTTTAGCCCCCCCTGAAGTGAATTCCTGGTTCCGTCACTGGAGATACTTCTACACATTGTTCCCAACCTACTTTGGTCGCACTCAAGGGCCCACTGGGGGTCTCGTTTTGCACGACACGTCGATACAGTCAATGACCGATTTTCAACGCTTCCAACCAGTCAAAATGCGCACGCTCAAGTTACGTGCATTTTCACTATTTTTTTACGATACTTCGTCACTAAGATTTATTTTGGTGCAACTTATGGCAACACCTCATCGCGCTTCAGCCGTTGCACATCGCCTGTCGGCGTCCCTTGGGGCTTGCCCAAGGGGGTCGACCTTGGCGACCCTTCAAGGGTCGGCCTCGACCTTCCCTTGGGGTCGGCCTCAGCCTTCCCTTCAAGGGTCAGCCTCAAGCAAGGGTTGGCCTTGCAATTGGCCTTCCCTCAAGGGTTATCCTTGGCCTTCCCCCAAGGGTTGGCTTGCCTTCCCCCAATGCTTGCTCTCAACCTTGACTTGGCGCCGTCCATTGCCCAAGACCGCGCCTTGACTCCGCGGCGCCCGTCGCCCGCAGTCACACATCGTCACCACGACGCCAGTCGTCGCCCGTAAGCCGACTCTGCGGTGCCCGTCACCAGTGGTCGCGTGCCGTGTTTGTGACGCCCTCCGTTGCCCGAGGGCTGACTCCGCGACGCCCGTCGCCCGCGGTCGCCTTCCGTCTCAGTGACGCCCTCCATCGCCCGTGAGCCGACTCTCCGACGACTGTCGCTCGCAATAGTGCTCCATCTCCGCTACACCCGCCGTCGCCCATAGTCGCACACCGTCTTCGCGATGCCTGCTGTCACCCGCGTGTTGACTCCCCAGCGCCCGGCGCCTGCTATCGCCCACCTATCTCCGCGACAGTCGTCGCCTGCGCCCATGCGCCACTTTCATGACAGGTGTTCCTGGCACCAAGTACTATCTCGCAACAGTCGTCGCCTGCGCTCATGCGCCCCTTTCATGACAGGTGCCCCTGGCACCAAGTATTATCTCGCGACAGTCGTCGCCACCATATGCCAGGTATGATCTCGCGACATTCGTCGCCCCTGGCACCAAATGTTATCTCGCGACAGTCGTCCCCTGCCCGCCATGCGCGTGCCCCTGGCGTCAAGTATTATCTCGCGACAGTTGTCGCCACCATATGCCTATAAATAGTGGACTTTGGACTTCATTTGAGGGACTTTTGGCTCATTCTCACAAAATCACTTTCTCACTCTAGAACTCAAGAGCTCATAGATTTTAGAGAGAGAAACACAATTGGACATAATCTTGAACATAACATTGGACCGTAGCATTGGACCCTGACTCAGACCTTAACTTGGACTGTCAACTGTCGACCATGTTCGTCTCTGCCTCGTCTCCACAGCACTACCACTCCTCACAGCTTGTCTAGAAAGCCTTGCTCTCAACCCTTACTCCACCCTCACTGCTTCTCACTTTGTACATCTGGCAGCAGGCTCGAATTGCATCCTTTATGGCACATCCATGTAGGTATGAACCCACTTTCCTTGGCATCACACATAAACTAGTCATGATGACATCCCCATCTACTAACCGTTATATAGCTTTTGGGGGGTAAAAGTGGAATTTTTAGAAAATAGAGCCGTTGGAGAGAATCTAGAATTTTTGAAAATTTTGAATTTTCAGTCCAAGCCGAGCCAGACCCGGGTTTTTTCAAATAGGGTAGAAAATGGGCCAAGCCTGGGCTTTTTAGTGTCGGACCTGGATCGGGCTTTTTTGGAGAATTTTTTGGCCTAGCCCTATGGATCAGGGTCATCACTGTTCACGTAGCGGCTCGGGATATTTTCGGGCTGGCCCATGGGCGAGCCGACCCGTTTGACACCTATAGCTTTGCAGTGCCCTAAATTGATCGCCTTTATTAAGGTTCTACGCAAGCGCGCTTAGGGACATCCGCATCTTGAGTGTTTGCCCTGCATATATCCCCTAATTCCCTTATCTTTCTCTTTTCATTCCATCTGACCACCATCTCTCCTTGCAAAGCTGAAATCCCATGTCCCCATAACCTAACGGCTCCTCCGGGATACTACCTCAGCCCGTCAGGTAGGTGACTCTTCCGAGACACTACCTTGGTGTGCTCCAGCATAAGGACTCACCTGTAGGGATAGGCTCGCTCTCTAAGACACTATCTCCGTCAGGGAACTCTAAGTGCTCCGGCATGAAGACTCCTCTTCCTCCAGGTAGAGAGCTCCTCCGGGATGCTACCTCCACCCATTGGGTAGATAACTTCTCCGGGACACTACCTTGGCGTGCTCTGGCACAAGTACTCACTGCGAGATAGGCGACTTCTTGATGAGACTATCTCCATCAAGGTGTCTACGTGACTAGCCTACATGCTTCGACATTAGTGGCTTTCATCAACACCCCTATGGACTATGACCATCGGGTCACTCCGAAACGGGAGCAGATCTCTAGAGGGCATCGCGCCTAATCTGCCTGGTAGTTGGGCGTCGGGTCTTCCCCACCGCTGCTAGGTCCTCGGCATCTCTCGGCGCCCTGTGGGACTTTGCAAAGGCTTTGGACTGGTGGTTAGATCAAGGGGGTTCTCTAGCCACACCGGCGCTGTGTGAGCCAGTCTTCCCAGATAGACAGAGCAACTTAGTGCGGGGCAGGCCGGGTCTAGAGAGAGAAACATATGGGACCTTGACTCTAGATCTAAGCAACGAACTGTGATTGTCGTCGTGTGTTCACCCCGCACCATTACCCTCGCAGCCTTGTCATCCTCAGGCTCTGTCTGTGAAGCCCTTACTCTCTGCCCTTACTCCATCCTTGTTGTGTCCATATTTGCATACTTGACATCTGACTCAAACTGTATTTCTTGTAGCACATCCACGTCGACTGCGAACTCACTTCCTTGGCATCAACATTAAAATCCAAAATTTTGATGATTCAATTAATCTTAGTTGTGGTAGTTCCTCGAATGTAATACCTACTGGTAAACCAAATCAATTACCTCAAACTCACAATGTAAGAAAAGATGATCAATTGTTTCAGGGTAGGCAAGGCATTAAGAACAGTCCATTGGTGTTTGATAATGCTTACGGATCAAAGCAACGTGTAACAACAGTCTATTATGCAAAATTTGCCATAAAAAAGGTTGATATTTTCGCCAGAAAAATGGAGTTTCCATAATCTCTGGCAAACATTAGATGACGTCTGCCGAACCACCGTATCACTCAATCCTAGCGAAGCTCCACTCGATAGTCCTTGTAAGGCTTTTACAAAACGGAGCTACAGTGTTGTTGCAGCACGCATGGCAAAGTTGATACATTTGCCCCTTCTTGGAGCCTTCGTAGAGCATGTTTCACAATGATTCTTGAAAGCAAATTTCTGACTAAATCTTAATCAACTTCTAAAATTAGTTTTAGATTATTTTTAATTAGTAAAATTAGATTCAAGTTATATCTGATGTTTGGAGAAAAAACATTAAAAGGAGTTTCAATGTATTAAAATGACCAAAAAATTAATGTTTGAATAAAATGTGCATGCCAAAGATCATCGTGATTAATGGATGTACTTTCATACTTTACTTGGTTCACACCTTATGAGACAGTTTTAATTCATAATTATCGTACTCTTGGATTATGATTTGATCAATTAAAAATTAATCAAATAATGTTCGATATTTGCTAAACATTTGCTAAATTTAATTTAAGTCAAATAAAATCACATTTGACTATCTCAGAATACATCTCGAACCCGCTACAAACTTGCTAGCCACATGGGGGGTGGGGTGGGGGGTTGCCATTGCAACATTTCGGTGTTAATGCAAAGGGGGCAGCTGAAGATTAATCACGAGGGCAGATGATATTTCTTCTTGATTCTGCATGATAAGAATCGCACGTCAGGTGGCTTGTGCAAGAGGTTAAATGCCTGATGGTGCCCGCCAACTCATTTCAAGTGGCTTTTGGACAGTACACCCACTACACAGCCTAAAAGACAAAGCCAGCCGCCTGATCATCAGTAGTAGCCTAAATGCAGCTAACGTATCTAGCGCATACTCCGCCGTATATATAGGGGCATGAACGTCTTGTGGGTAGATAGAGATAGTAACTTGTGTCGAACGTTGTTCAAAGTCGAAACCCTAGTGAAAAAAATGGCGGATAGAGGTAGAGGAGGCGATGTTGAGAAGATGGACAGGGTGATGATAGCAATCGACGAGAGCGACACGAGCCACTACGCTCTCGACTGGGCGCTGCAGAACCTCGGCGAATCCCTCGCCAAGTCGCACGTGGTGATCTTCACTGTGCAGCGCAGTGCCGATTACGACTACATCCAGGGATCTTCTGTTACTCGTATGTTTTTACTACTTCTCTCGATCTCCGACGATGTTTTTAGTAAGAAGAGAGCGTCTGGCCGCATACGAAACCTTCATCGGTTAAATTAAAAGCTTGAAATTTTAACATCCTATAAGGAGGAAAATAGAGTAATTTGTGCTCTAAGCATCTTATACGGATTTTTCTTAACTAAATTGCTAGTTATATGTAGAATTATGTGGGTGTCATGTAGTATGGAAACCTTGCCTTTTTCACGTTTTGCAGCTGTAGATCTCATCAGAAACCTCCTAGAAACTCAAAGGAAGGTTGCAGCTGCTCTGTTGGACAAAGCCGCGACTGTTAGCAGGGATGCAGGGGTACGACTTAGATTTGGATACGCTAATCCTTATTTTGACCAGTAATTTCAATGATGGAATTGATTCTAGAATAAATTGGTTTATGTTTCCATAGTCCTGTTGCTATTTCTCGACGGTTTAAGGTTCTTTACATTCCATTACCATTAACTGAGGCAGAAGCAGGACTCCAAATAGTGAAAACGTCGGCTCATCTATGTTGAGATGCATAATGCAATAGAAATGGAATTGAGCATTTTTACTCCCCCTTTGAAATCTCTCTTGTGCATTGAAACTATTGTGGAGTGTCATTTCCCAACTCAACAACGATGGACCAGTGTTATTTTGGAGTTCCTATATATGCAGCAGTAGAACATTGATCTTTCCTGGATTTCAAAATTTGCTATTGGACTCCAAGCAATGAAGAGGACTAGCCGCTTTCAAGTCAAAAACCTTCCTCTTTATTGCGATTTACTGGAAATTTCTATTATCTGACGGCTATTTTATCTTCGTGCAACTTGAGTCAGGCAGCTGAATAGCCATGGCTTTGTGCTAGGCCTCTATTATGCCAGAAATTTTAACCTTCATGAGTGTCGTCTGGGGTTCCTCATAGGAGTGATGCATCCATGTTTGGTGGGGTTGGGGCATGCATGTAGGCATGTGATACCCGAGTCCAGGGATACTTTAAACCTTTTAACTGCACTAGTAATCTAATTTGGGATCTGTGTCCTACTACCACCTTTTCCTGCTGATATCTGAATAAGGATTTCACTTGTGATCATTGGTATTGTATTCATCATTTTGCCGCAGGTAGTTGTAGAGACTTCAACAGAAGTTGGAGACCCTAAAATGACCATATGTGATGCCGTTGAAAGGCTCAACGTCGACTTGCTTGTGGTTGGTACTCATGGTCGGGGCAATTTAGACAGGTTAGCCTTATCTGTTAACGAGTACATTGCTTGTCCACGAGACAATTACTTACATAATTCATCGTAAGAACACCCCCCTAACCCTCTCCTCCTCGTGGCCGCCCCTCCCAATGTATGTTCTTGAATTTCCAATTCGGCATATGGCCTATTTCAAAGAATTTTTTACCTTAAAGCTCGAGACCTCTGCATTACGAACGCACACAACTGCTTTTCAGCATTACTAATGCAGTTTTCATGGCACTTGAACAGGACTTTCCTGGGGAGCGTCAGCAATTACCTTGTCAACAATGCCAAGTGCCCAGTTCTTGTTGTGAGGAAATCCAACTGAAGTCTCCACAATTCCGAGCTCTAGTCTTGTTGTAAAATATAAGCATGTAAAATGTGAACTAGGCATGCTTGATGCATGGTTCAGTCTTGTAAAAAGGCAATGAATAACGTAGGGCGGAAGTGGATAAGAAAATTTCGCACATGAGAAATCGTGTGGTCTCGGTTTTCGTTTTCTAATGCAAGTGAAGATATAGTAAGTATTGTGCAGATGAAAGCTTTTCTCTTGGTTATAGAACTGTTTGTGAGATTGTGGGTGTTCTACTCATAAACGTTGCTCAAGCTGATGCAAGCGCTGCTATTTGGTACTTTCAAGTTTGGTAAGAAAATAAGCAATGCTTGAGGCTAACCGATCTACTATAAGTTGGTTTTGGTGTTACGATCACATCACAGGGAAGTACTTCACTCAAAAGGGCCGATGTACGTGGGATCCAGAACATCACGCTTCAGATTCCAGATTCAGCAGGGCTATCCTGGAAATGGGATCCAGAATATCACACTCAGATTCCCGATTCCGGATTTTAGATTCCGCAAGGCTATCTTGGAAATGCTGATTGCGGTGGTTCCATTACAGAGTTTTTAGCTTTTGGGAGCCATTACAGGGAAGATGAGAACATACTGCGCTACCCTAACACTGCCATCGCTATGCTTTAAACAATGAGAGAAGGGGTAGATAGGTAATGAGTCGGTGCATTTCGCCTCGCGTGTGCTTTGACCTCATTTATGAATACTCTTTTTGAATGATAAAAGATATTTTAAGAATTTTTTTTAACAAGTGACACAAAATAAATATTTTAAATAATGAATAACTACTTATGAAGACATATTTAGTTTTCACAATTTGAAACTTATTAAGGAAGTATAGTTAAAATTAAATCTAAAGGTCAAGTTTGATGCAATGATAATATTTTGCTGACTTATTTTTGTACATGCATGACTAACTTATTTTTCAGTAATTTAAGATTCATTTTACCGATGTGACAACAAATATTTATACATGATACTTGATTTTTGTTAACAAAATTTATATTTATTAATTTTATTTTTACACGAGTATCGCGTGTGGCACGGTAACTCGTTTAATTATAAATGGGTCGCTAACTTTCCTCGGTTAAGAAAAAAGTTGTGCATTGACAGATTGTTTTTACAGTGTCCGGATAACATTTGTTTACCACAATTTTTAAAATGACAACTTTGCACTCCTTTACTTCCACTGCCAACCTTTGCTACCCACTTCCACTCTCTTCCCTTACCCCATCCCCCACCAGCGCGCACACACACAACACCCACAGTTGCCTCCTCCTCCGATCTCTTTCCCTTCCCCCCAATCACCCATCACGTAGGGTTCATACCATCATCCAAACCGCAGTTGCCCATCACCCCAACTCTCCACACCATCGCGCCCACATCACCACGGTCCCCTCGCCCCCTCTCCCTCATCACCCACCACCACACACCCATTCACACCACCCAGTGGTGGAGCCAGAAGTTTTGCACGGGGTGGGCACCTAATTGTTCAAAATAAAATATATAGTACATCCTAAACCTAATTACCACGGTAATGATTGAAACCAACAAACCAACTCAAACAGCATACTCAAATAATACAATTGAAATCACCATCAGTAAAGTGGATAACCGTGCAAACAATTACACACATAAAGCAGCGCACACAAATAACACACACCACACACAAATGATGTGCGATGACACAACAAATCACACAACCATTGGCACAAAATTACGCATGCCAAACCTAACAAGACACGAAAGAATACCATGAATTTCCACCAGTGAGATGCCACAATATGATAAAAGTTTATATCTAAATAAAGAACCCACAAGCCGCCGTTTTTCGAATCTGCAATGCCCTCAGAACTAACCATGCCATGCAATAGGCCTGTAACAAAATTCCCCAAGACACAACCACCAACATACGGATTCAAGTAAATGCAAGAGGGATCCTATGGAACCTATGCAACCAAAAATTGAACAATACATATGTAATCCAAAAGAAATCCTCATCACGGTTTCATTCAAAGCTAAAAAGGAAAAGGACAGTGAACCAAAGAAACATGGAGATGACTAAGATTTGGAGTGGAGGAGATTCGTGAGATGGCAACCAGAATTTTAGTTCCATGTGTCGGATGCTGGTGATGCAATGGCCGACGGGTGGACAGTGAACAAGATTTCATCTTCATCCTTGTAAATGGAGGGGACCAATTGTACATAGAGACGGTTCCAAGGCAAAAGTGCCCCCTGACGGAAACCCAAAATATGACAAACCCGAAACCCATGGTCACTCCAATCTCCCATCAGACATGGTCGCCTCCTATAAGACCATTACTGTGAAAGCATCAAACTAAAAAATCTGGCTACACTTTAAAAATGACTGCTGACACTAGATAGGATAACGTCTAAAAGGTCCAAACCCATATATGAAAGCCAACCATTTTCAGGAAATTTTAACTTTCAACTCAATGAATTGCTTTCCCTTTTTGTGTGGTAATTTCACAGTATCTAGGTGTATTTAACCATACTTTAAATCTATAAAAGAGCCCCGATCAAAGTGACAATCTGACTCTTGAGGTACGAGGCACAATGAGAGATTGTACTTTTAAGTAACATGGAGACACTAGGCCTTGCATTACATTTTAGGATTTGGATTCAATGTTGTATTCTTGCAAAAATTGCAACCGGAGGCTTTTTTATCGAAATTTATTCAAACTTTATCTACTAATAGTAGCTAAAAGTTCATTACCGACATTTCTTTTACAGCTGCCCTGCTTGGCCTCTCTTGAATGAGGAGGAGCAACCGGAAGATTCAGTAGGATAAGATGATACTTCTACGCGATGATTTTACGTGATAAGAACAGCACGTCAGGTGACTTGCGGAAGAGGTTAAATGCATGCTCCTGCCCGCGAATTGAACTGAAGTCAAGCGGTTTTTGGACAGTTCAGACAGGTTACATAGCAGAATGGACAAAGCCAACCGCCTCATTTTCTAGTCTAAATGCAGCTAAGGCAGTGCATATCTAGAACTACACTACTTATTCGTGTATATAGATGCCTGAAAGTGTTGTGAGAAGATGTTGCAGTAACTTGTGTGGAAAGTTGTTTAAAGCTAGGGAAAAAATGGCGGATAGAGGACGGACAGGCGGCGGCGGAGACATTAAGAGGATGGACAGGGTGATGGTAGCGATCGAAGAGAGCGATGCGAGCGGCTACGCTCTCGATTGGGCGCTGCACAACCTCGGCGAGTCCCTGGCTAAGGCGCACTTGGTGATCTACACCGTGCAGCCCCACTCCGACTACGACTACGTCCATGGTTCTTCTGTTGCTCGTATGTTTTCTGTATTTGTTCCTTTTCTGATACTCCGTACTACGGAGTATATAACATCTCTCCCCTTTTCAACTAAATACGAAAGTTTGACTTTGTCAAACGAAACGGAGAGAGTATTTCGCTTTTAATGAAGATGGTATTCTTCAAGATTGAATGATTTTGATTTTATTGAAGTTTGACCTTTCAATCGGCTACTATAACGCATTTATGCTGCTTGCATGCACGTCCTTTTCTCTCTCTTGATATGTTTAACAGCATTAGAGTTGCCGAGCTACTTTTGAAGCCACATGCGTTAACTTTTTGCCCATTTTCCGTTCTGCATGCAGCTCCAGATCTTATCAGAAACCTCCTAGAAACCCAAAAGAAGGTTGCACTTGCTCTGTTGGACAGAGCCGAGGCTGTCGGCAGTGCCGCAGGGGTAAACCTCGTCTTTGGACTCTCCCCTCGTTATTTTGATCAGTAATTTGTATGTGCTTCTGGAATTATGTTTTGGTCTATGTTATCCTACATTCAATTACCATTGTGTGAGCTAGAGGAAGCAGAACCAGCGTCCCATGAATTGAAACGTTAGCTCAATTTGGTTAATTATCAAACAATGATGCAGCATATAGATCACTTTCCTTCTCAATTGAGACGACGCATCAGTGTTAGTTTGAGTTCCTGTGTTTGCATGAAAGAATTTTGATGTTCTCCGGATTGTCAAATGTACTGTTAGCTAGTTTTCGGACCTTCTCTTTCTATATGTCATTCTTTCTCTCAAGTGTATATGCTCTTAACTATCGTTCTCTTCTTCTTTTGTCATGAAGGCAATCCTTTTTGATGATTTACGTCCTTCTATTATATCCTTTCTGCTTTACTTATCTGCATATTGTTGTTCAAAGCTGCACCACAACTCCTGAGACCAACTCTTAACGAAATTGTTTTGTCAAAATCTGCACAAAAGCTGGAGGAACTACCTACTAAGAACGAAACAGCTCTTGTACTTGATGGTTATATACTCAAAGTTTTTAGTATCTGAAGGCTATTTAAATTATCGTGGTGTAACTTGAGTCGGAGCTGCATTGGCATGGCTTTGTGTTATGCACATCTGTGAATTCTTACTTTGTAACATCATGATTGTCTGTGGTTTTCCATAACAGTAGGCAGCCTGGTTTGGCATGGCTAAACATGTAGGTAAATGACTGCCTGAATCCAGGGATACTCAACAGTGAAACTGGAGTACTTATCTAATAATGTGTGGATACGCTAGTAATAACTTATCCAGGAATTTCGCTGCAGTCATATGTAATTGAATTCGTGATGTTGCACACAGGTAGTCGTAGAGACGCTGACAGAAGTCGGAGAGCCTAAAAGGACCATATGTGACGCCGTGGACAGGCTCAATATCCAGTTGCTGGTGTTTGGCAGTCATGGTCGGGGACCTCTCGAGAGGTTAGTCTTATCTGTCAACGAGTATACAGCTTCTTTATGGGACATGTGCATCACTCCGAATCCCTCCACCCTCCCTCCAGTTTACATTACCGGAATTTTGTTTTTGGTCATATGTGGCCTCTTTCAAAAAATACCTTAGGTTTAAAGCTTAAGACCTCTGCTCTAAGTTCGGCACGGGTGAGAGAAGAACCAAGGAATACTGAAGATTGTAGAATCACTTCACTGATATCATGAGATTGATGTTTCAATATCCCGCCTGGTGCCAAATTAAGGTGTCATATTCTCTGCACCAACATGGATAAACAACATAAGAAATATGTTCTTTTGAAGTCGCTTCACCTGGTAAATCTGTACACTATTACTGAATGTCGATAAGCTGCATTCTCCCTGTTCGGCAAAACCTAGATATTTGTTGCAGGAATCCATGGTGTGCGCTAGCGAGTAACTGAAGTGCTATAAGGAACATGCGTCTCAACTTTGTTTCATAAAGCATAAAAGTTTTCTGGCATTGCTGATGTAGTTTTCTTGCTTCTTGGAGCAGGACCTTCCTGGGAAGCGTCAGCAACTACTGCGTCAACAATGCCAAGTGCCCAGTTCTTGTTGTGAGGAAATCCTCCTGGAACCTCCACAACTCTAAGCTCCACCATCAGTCTGGGGAGGAAAGTGAGGAAAGCCTACTGTAATTACTGCATGCGAGTATGTAAAAAAGCGAAGTAGACGTGGTTGATGTGCAAATCCTGTAGAAGGAGAGTATCTATATGGGGGTTATGTAGAAGCCTTGTACAAAAGGAGCATGTATGGTGTAAAGTCGCAGTCCTGTGGAAAGAGGAGCAGCAATGGTGGAAGTCCTGTAAAAAAAAAACTAAAAAAAGAAGGGGTCCATGGCAGTATGGCATAGTAAGTAGACGAATTAAATGCAGTTGTATATAGATGTGGTTATGGATCAGGGTCTTATTTTGATAATTACTTGTCATTATCCGCGGTTATGGGTCATTTAAGTGGACATAAGATGTGTTTTGTATGTTCTCCCGGTCCACGTGATTTGATGAACTTTTTTTTTTCTTCATATAGATTAAAGATTTAAGTGATATATTATGTGTTCTTCATTCTACCCTTTAGAGAGATAAGGAAAAAAAAGTGAGTCAGGAAAGAGAAAATGGGTTAATAGAGTGTTAAATACGGAGATAGAGAGATAAATGAATAAAAAAATGTAAGAAAGTGAGGCAAGAAAGAAAAAATGATTTTGATCCAAGAAATAGTCCAAAACATGACCGAGAGATATATATAGAATAAAAAAAGTGTACAAATGGGTAACTATGTAAAAGTACCTATAAAATATTTCTTAATTTGAAAATGAACAATTTTTGTGAAACGACCCAAAAAGAAAAGCTGATCAAGTTATGTGGGATGAAGAAAATAGGTAGGAGATTTCTAAAATTGAAGGTACTTATCTTGAGCTCTGTTTGGTAACACTTATTTTTCCAAATTTTTATCTAGTTTTGTAAATTGAAGAAAATAAACGAGTTTGGCACACAGTTTTCATTTTTTTTTCTTCAGTTTTAAAAACCAGTTTTTAAAACATGAATGTTTTTGAAAACTCTAAAAAAGAGTTTTCGGTTTTCAATTTTGATTTTTATTTTGAGACCACTACCACCCTCCCACCACCAGCGACCAGCAACCTCTTCCAACGGCCGGTCACCACCACCGTCGGCCACCGCCACGCCCCATCACTGCCACCGCAAACCACCACCAAAGAAAAAACTCAAAATAAAAACTGGGTAATCAAACACTAAAAAAAAATTAGGGTTAATTACACTTATGTCCCTGAGGTTTAGGTGTAATTACAGTCAAGGACACAAAGTTTCAAAAGGTAACAAACCGTGTCCACAAACGTTAAAAAGGTAACACTTATGTCCATCCGTCAAGTATCCGTCCAAAAAGTGTACTTTTTCGGTGATGTCATCAATATGTATTTTTTAAATGACAATACTGCCCTTGTACTATATATTTTCATATTAAGATACCAAACCCTAATTTGAAAATTAAAGTTTTTAAATGGTATATGCTATATAAAAATTTCTAAACTTAAAATTTAAAATTTTGAAACTTTAATATCTAATTAATTCTATCTCTCTCCAAAATTTCTATTTCTTAATATGGTTTTTAATTTCCTTAAAATACATTTTCTTTTCAAAAAGATATGGAAAACCCTAATTCTAATCATCCCCCTGTTCTAACCTAATTTTCATTATCCCCAGATTCTAACCCACGCCGCCGCCGCAGCCCCCTAGCCTCTGCCTCCGTTGCCCCTTCTCAGCCCCCCCACCTCCGCCTTACTGCCGCGCACCACCTTAACCAAATCGCAACCTCGTTTACCTCGGCGTCGCATCCTCGATAGCCGGCCACAACCAAATCAGATCCAGCCACCCCTCGTCACCACCACCATCACCTTTCACCCCCCCGCCCCTGAAATTTACTCAGCCGCGACATAGTCGGCGCCACCACCACCCCCCACAGATCCCGATCTGACCTCTCACCTTCATACTCCATCGACGACAAAATCAACCACCATAATTGTATCTGCGGCCCACCGTCGTCTCCGTAACCAACCACGACCATACCCACGGCCTTCTACCACAATCAATGCTTCCAGATTTGCTTTGATCGGCGGTGGTGTTGTGTACGGCTTGCTCCGGCGTAGGGGGCACGGCGGTGGTGCGGGGGTCGGTCACGGCAGTGGGGCATGGATGTTGGCTGTGGTTTGTGTAAGTACAGTCAAGGTATATGGCTCTGCTACGGGAAGAAAGATAGGAGAAAAAAATATAAGAGAGAAATTTATCTTGGCATGTTAAGAAATTACATTTTAAGTCATGGGCAATACGGTCATTTTGCAAAAACCGTTATGTATTCTTGTATTCCGTTTGGTCAAAGGATATAAGTGCCTATTTTCCAAACTTATGGACACGCGTGTAATTACACCTAAACTTCAGGGACATAAGTGTAATTAACCCAAAAAATTAAATTGATTTTTGTTTTTTTTTGAAACAGAAAATTAAAACTGGAAGTGTTACCAAACGCTATCTTGGTTATCAACTTTTAATTGCCAATGGCCCATGAAGGAGAGTGAATCCGGTTTCATATTATATTACGATTTACGAGTAGAGGTGGCAAAAGGGGAGGGGCGGGAGTGTGTTCTGTATAAATGGGTATCTATAGCTTACTCATTTTTGCTTATTTGGTAATGAGTCAATTGGGTCAATTAAAATCAATAATTGGATCAATCCCTTGACTAAATTCTCTTCGCTCATCTTCATAAATGGCCATACTACCACCGCCGCCACCATCTCCAAAACAAACACCACAATAATGCAACCACCACCAAAACCGAAACCATAACCACCACCATATTCACATCCTCCACCACCATCGCCCCGCACTGTTACTGCTATTAGAACCAAGAACTTAAAACTCTTAAAGCAATCTACTTGATTATCTAAAAAACAACGCAAGTATCATTTAATATCATGTGTTAATTAAGTTTGGAATACAATTCGGATTCTAGGGATTACCTTCCAAACTAACATTAAGGTTAGAATGCATCACCCATTGCGTCCGCTTGCTAGAATCGTGCCTCGCAACATACCAATTATTGTCCCCATGTAATTTAATTTGGGGTAGATTTGTGCCTCAACGTCCCATTGTACTTGGCCACTTCAAATTTGCTAGACCCAAACATTGCACTCTCTTCTCTCAAGTATCTTAGATCTCTTATGTGCTTGGTTGTGTGTGACAATAACAACAAGTGACCACGACAATGGATTTGGGAAGGCCGCGGCAGATGGGGACGACGGTGACAGGTGAAGAAGGCGAGGCGGCGACGACAGGTGGGAATGTCGACGACAACATGGGCTGGGGTCGGCTGGTATGTCGTTCGTTGAGATGTGGGTTCGTTAACTCAAGATGCAATATCTCAAATTAAATGATATGGGTAAATAGGCACCTTATTTATAATCCATTTAAATCCGTGGATTGTTAGGTTATAAAAAAACTGAGCCACTTAGACAAAATCAATTAACGAGTGAGTTTGAGTGACTTTTAAGTGAGCGGATTTGGACAGACTAATGGGTTTAGGTTGTGATTGTCCCCTTACTTGTGAGGTTGAAATCCACAAGGCTTTGTATGGGATTTGTCTCTAATATCCCACAAATCTCAGAAATACCCCAAAGTTCAATCACAACTACCGAGCATGTGGCGGTTCTAGCAATCACTCCCATTTCAGTGCTTCAGTAACTATCGTCCTTGTTAAATCCCATCGAATGTTATGGAAAGGGACATTTGAAAAGCTGGGGGTGCTTGCTCGGAATGCACTAGGCCAGCAATAGTACAAAGATGGCACTATATGAATCAAAGTGTCCCCTAAAGCGATGATTACTGCTCGCAATAAGTAAAACTTTTAGGTCTTTCTAACTGCCAATCCATGTTGCTACCAAACTTCTAGGTCTTTCTAACGGCTGCTTCTATGCACCTGCAAGAATCTGGACTCCCGTAAATACTTGAAAGTAGATGGTGCGGTTACTTGACAAAAAAATGTTGGCAACCGAAGACATGTGCAGAAATAGATGCGTACTGTAGCACAAATATGTCCATTAAGGTAGGTTTTTAGCGAAAAACAATTAATCAGTCAAATTAGTATGCAGAAATTAGAATAGAAGCCTAAGAGCTCGAAATGCTTTGGCAGAAATTCTTTTTGTAGCGGTGATAGAGCCGTCATGTGGTGAAATATGTCGGGAAACTCATCACTTTACTCGATAGATTGTTAGAAATTGAGGGGTGTCAAAGTTCTATCGCCATTACTCAAATCCAACTTTCGGCAGCTGAATGATTGGTAAGAATTGCTTTGCAAATCTGATATATTGATTCTCCAATCGGAACTACTCGGAAACAACTATGTTTAAATATGGTTTGTGGTAAATCAGTTTCACAAGGCCGACTGTATTCAAAGAGATGATTGGCTTGAAAATTTTAAAATAGAAATGGACATTCTTTGTTTGAATACAATTCTTGGAAATTTTGGAGTACACATACTGTAAAAATTGAGAGGCTATTTTAGGTATATGGAAGCGGACTTTGTGCAAACTTGAAAAGGGAATGTGCACTAAGGCTATCCAAGCATAGCCTAAACAGATGCCTCGAGGCTAGTCTTATTCTCTGCCAGCTGTTATGCATTTTGAACTAGCACAGTCATGTATCCTGCCAAGTTAGCTAACAAGGAATGTATTCTTTTCTTGGAGATTTCGCCACATGCAATGCTCAATTGTAATTCTGGCAAGTACCAGAGTCAGGTAAGAGCGTGAATTGGAAATGAAAGAAGGAACTAATGAGATAAGCTTAGAAAGTAATCGTTCAGTTGTTTGAACTTAAATTTGTCTTTAAAGTGATTAAAAGTGATTCAATCAAGATTGGTGGACTTATTAAGCATGGAAACTTTAAGTATTACATTTTGCCTATCTTCTGTTTTGCAGCTCCAGAGCTCATTCAAAATCTCCAAGAAAACCAGAAAAAGGCTGCACTCGCTCTGTTGGACAGAGCTAAGAATATCTGCAGTAAGCTAGGGGTACATGCTCAGCTTGCTTTTAACCATTGAATTCATGAATCATTTCAATTTCAGAAAAATAATTATTCACATTATCCCGTGCATTGGTTATAATTGAGGTAGATGCAGCAAAAGCAGGACTTTTATGAATGTATAAGCATGACTTGCCATTGTTGAAATGCGTACAGTGAACTGGGGATGGAGCGTTAATGTTTTCCCTTTCTATTTAGAGTAATCTTCTCAACAGTTATGGGCAGCATTTTCCATCTAAACAATGATGGAGCAATGTCATATTTTGAGTTTCTGTGTTTGCTCATAAGCATCAATAACTGTTCGAACTATGAAGATTAGCTGGCCTCCTCGTTATTTCCTTTTTTCACTTTTTCTCTTTCTTTATCTTGGATTGATGCTCGCAGCAGATATGCTTACAACACATATAACATCCTCCTCCTAGGTGTAAGTAATGTCATCACAACATATGTTCATAAGGATTCATGTCTTTCTTTCATATAGTTTGCAGTAGTCTGTTCCTTCTGGCTTAGTTGTTCAGTTTGTTCTTCACAGTCACATCAGAACTGGGAACCAAATTTTCACCAACTTGTTTGTTAATATTTTCCTGAGAAAACTGGAAAGAACAAACCGGTAAGATGTAAAAACCACCGTCTTTCATAAGTTTGGCATGCTAGAAGTTAATGACCTAAAGACCATTTTATTTATATTTAGACGAGTCATGCATACATCTGGATGGCATGACTGTGGCTCATCTCTCTGGTTCGTCAAATGTTTTTACTTTATCATCTTCTGTTCATTTCCACAAGACTCCACACTCCAGCATCCTGAATTGATGGGGTTAGACAAGTAGGCAAGTGATTGCCTAGTCAAGGGATACTGAAACCACTGAAAGAGAAGTAATAATCTGTCATCTGTGCCCTATGTCAGTGACAATGAATTAAATAGTCCTTTATACTGCATTATTCTGCCTAAACGGATGGAAATACTAGGAGTTTAGCAGGAAAATTGCATCAGGTGTTCTTAATATGTTCATAATTTTGCACAGGTAGTCACGGAGACTCTGACTGAAGTTGGAGACCCTAAAGAGATCGTATGTCAAACTGTTGAAAAACTTGATATCCAGTTGCTTGTGTTGGGTAGTCATGGCCGAGGAGCTCTAAAGAGGTTAGTTTTTTCTGTTAAGGGGTTTATTGCTTCTTCATGAAATATTAGTTGCAGCATATTATGCAAAATATAACAACTGGAAACCCATACTCTGAACCTTTTTCAGGGTATGAGAGAAGTGACTATGTAACCTCCAAACTCCCAGTCCCCATCTCTCCCATCTGCGGGCAAAATTACTTAGGTCAAAGCTCATGCCAGGCACTGTGTCTGATTAGATTAGAAAATATGCGATAACAAGGACTAGTGTAATACTGAAGCTCCTACAATCTACACTGATGTTACAAGACTGATCTTTCCATATTGGTCTCGCATAAAAGACGTCCTAAATAGGTTGTCATATCCTCTATGTAGCAAACTAAAAAGAACGGTATTTTCTAAGTACTTGGAGCTCGGGATATCTCCACCAGTGCTTATGAGTAATACACTAACTCGAACAGACAGTAATCAGCTTGTTAGTGATGCTGGAAGGATGGATATTGGATAATAGGAAAATGGATGAATTGGAACCCACCACAGGTTTTATTGAACGTCCTTTTGATTTTTGAGCAGGAATAGTGAGAATTCTCACATTTTAGAATTCTCATAGGTTGGTTCATAAAATTTTGGTAATGATTCTCTCTTTTGAAATAATCACGTCTTGCACTGATGTGTATCTGCAGTTCCCACGTTCGAAATTTCAAAAGACATAATAGACATGTTCAGATAAAGTTGCCTCATAGCACGCAACCAAAGTACAACTAAGAACAATTGTATCAACTTTTAAGATTTCACTGAAGGGGAAAAAAAAAATCAGTATCTGCAGCTTGACTTTAGGGAAGTTGGCATGAGTTGCATATTCTGCACTTCCATATAATTTTACTGAAAGTGGAAGGACATTGGAAACTTGATCTCTTGTAGCATGCGTTCTGGCCATTTGGCTTTTGATGCTTGCAATTGGAAATGCTTTAGTTGGTGTAAGCTAACACGGAAGAGTAGTGTTCAACGGCCTCATCAATGCATTTGACAAGGAGAAGGCAGTGTGCATTCTTGACGTTCTTTCAGGGGGCACGCCGTGTTACTAATGATGCTTTTGCTATTTCGAACAGGGCTTTTCTGGGGAGTGTCAGCAACTACTGTGTTCACAATGCCAAGTGTCCAGTACTTGTTGTGAGGAAACCAGACTGAAAGAGCTAAATTGCAGCTTGCTAAGCTCTAAGATCACTCTGGAAAGAAAAATGAGAGCCTTCTGTAGTTACCATATGTAAATCTGTAAGCGTGGAAGAAATGTTTGTTTGTAATTAACCAGAGGCATCATTGATACTAAATTCCTGTTAAGTTCTCGGGGTGTATGTCCCAGGTAAATGAAAATAAATACACTCCTGTTGATATAGGCTCTGATGTCTGCGTTGATTCGCATCATGAACACCACCAAAATAATTTTTGGAAAATTAGTATGCAATTACCTTCCTCGAAGTAGAATCATGAATAGATGCCATACCCTTTAAATAAGGAAACTAAATCGGCCGGATCATATCGAGTCCTATGAAGTCACATCAACAAGCTTTCTATTGGTTGGTTGAATCATAGTCCACTCGGAGGCCAGAGAAGTAAGTTTCGAGTTCCTTTCTTGCTACAGATCATTGAAAAAGCTCAGCGTACTACAAAACTAAACAGGAGAAGTGCAACTAACCGTTACGAAGGTGAGCCCTTTCTACTGCTTTAGCAACTCTCATCATCTTAGAAGGTGAGCCCTCAAAAGTTGGATTGCTCGATTAACATGTAAAGCAGAAGGCCGGAGCGTTACACGTTGTGCCGCCTTTTGTTTTTCCTTCTATTTCTCTACATCACTATGTCGGCCATTTATCCGATGTTCTTAGGCGGAAAATGTTCACCGTGTCACCCATCGCAAAGTTGGGGCTTGCCACAAGCAAAAAGTTGCGCTTGCACCTAGGTCCAACTTTTGTTACACGTTTGCTAACTGGGCAAGTTCTCACTGTACATGACCATAACGATGTGGTGGAACACCACATACTCATTGTTTGCCTTAATGATAAGAATCCTTTTTTTCGTTTTGTCACGATGTGAGAATTCCCTTTTTTGTCGCATATTTTTTATGCGACTCGAATTTTTTTGGGATTTAAGTTTCTAAAACAGATACAACTAGCACAATTAAAAGTAATAAAATATAAAAACCATCACACACAAAAATATGGACACGGAGACTATAAGACGTTCGACTTCTTATTTATGTACACAGGAAAGATAGCCTAAACGTTGCACTATAATGGGCAGAAGTTATAAGAGAACTTTCAGCTGGTCACTATTTATACACAATTCCCAAATATACCTAAACTCACCTCACTGTTTTTTTTTTCCAGAGTGAATAAAATTTCTCTATGATTTTACTCATTGATTAGTGCTATTACAAAAGATTTGAGTTTCAATTAAAAGCTCTTAATGTCTTTTAACTTAATGTGACTAACTCAAAGTGTAACACTTACTTACTATGTAGTCCTCAAAGGCTAAGGCTTAATGTGTTAGTGTGTAGATAGGTGAGGAGCATCCTGACAATGCCTACAATTAGAGCAATACACTTGGATGTTTTACACCTAATAGTGTCCACTAATCAAATAGTAAAGTTAGTACTATCTTAGCCTTCGGCTCTATATGGAGAGAAAAGAGAGATGAAACTCTCTTGTCAGCTTTCCCATGTAAACATGAAGCTAAAATTCTAGGGCTTTGTTGCCTATCACTTGTGAATCACATTCCTACTCCATGCTCGGTCAAAAGTGATAGCTTCTTAGGCTATCGTGGCAGGTTACTATTAGGCATATATATCGATAGACAAACTTTTGAGGGACTTTATGTCCAAGCAGACGTAAAAACAAACGCAAAGACACCAACTTTGAAATCAAGCGCTGATTTTTTTTTTTCCCCGCAAAACCACCTGTACCTTGATAGTCATGCGAAGGTCATCCTACGTTGCGTGACTCAAACTCTTGTTTAAATATTAAAATTTCTCAGGATGTCAAAAAAAAAGTGATAGCTTTACCCAGGGGCGGATTCAGGAAGTCCAATCGGGAGGACTAAAATGTCATATAAAAAAATTAACGGCTAACATAAAGAATTCGCGTCACGATTGAATACGTTAAATGCAAAATAGATTGCTCAATTTGACTAAAAATCATATAATTTAACTATTTATAGTGATTTATTTAACTTGTAAAGTTAATCAACAACAAATTACTAATATTGCATGAAAGAAACTTTACTCTTATTGTATATATGTATTATTAGTGCGATATCAATTTATAATGACAATAGTCACGTATAAGTTAACGTACTATAAGAATTTAAATTAAAAAAAAAAAGAACTAACCTTGATATATTAGTGTTTACTTTAAAATCTGGAGATTTAGAATTTAGAAGAATGAAGATGGACAAGAGAACAAGAAAGATAAAGATTACGACGGTTGGTGGCACAAAAAGTAAAAAAATTACAAAATAAAATCTAATACATTGAATAATTGAAATGGTGGCATTTTAATAAATATTTTAAACATAATTACCTATTATTTAAAACAATTAAAAAAATCTCAAACTTTGTGGGGGGGGGGGGGGGGGGGGTGCCATGGCCCCCCTGGTCATGCTTGGGCTCTACCCCTGGCTTCACCCCACGTGTACAGATTGAAGACAATTTCAAACGCCTCTAACTTTGTCCAAGAAATAGAGAGAGACTTTTACCACTAGACTATTAACAATAGAAGCAAGCAGCATTATCATCTTGATTTATTTGTTTATACCGGCACATAGATTAGGATACATTGAAAATAACACCCCGAAAATTTTCTTTTTTCTTTTGTGAAATAATTTGTTTTAAATAAATAAGTTTGTGATCTTTTTATAATATTGAGAAAATGGTTTGGGATTGCTTCTGAAATTTTCGGTCGAATGAAAAGTGGTTTCATTCGAATCAAAATGAAGGGAAATGGTGTTTTGGAGTTTCTGAAGTTTTCGGTTGAATTAAAAATTTTAATTCGAATGAAAGCAAGTTTTCGGTCGAATGAAAATAGTTTGACTTTGAATGAAAATGAGTTTTGCTTCGAATGAAAAGATTTTTGTGTGTAAAATAAGCTATCGAATTAAAAGTTTTAATTCGAATGAAAACTAGTTTTTGGTCGAGTGCAACAAAAAAAAAATTGTTTCTGAAGTTTTCAGTCGATGAACAATAACTTTGAGTCGAATGAATAGTAGTTTCAGTCGAATTAAAACTCATTTTCAGTCGAATTAAAAAAAAATTGAACCATTTTCACTTCTGTTGGTTTCGGTCGAATGAAACCATTATTTTCAGTCAAATGCAAACTTGATTTTTTCGTCCCATATAAATAGTTTCTTTTTTCCTTTTTAGCCTTTTTGGGGTTCTCTATTCCTTTTTTCCTTGCGGTGGAGAGAGAGATAAGGTTTGAGAAGTTCGGGAGCTTTAAGGTGGAGCTTAAGGATTGATATTTCTCAAAGGCTTGATTAAAGTAAGGGTTTACTTTTGAAATTCCAATCAGTGATGGACCAATCGCTCATGTAAGTCCTTAGTTTCTTTTTGAAATCTGAACTTCTTCGAATTGAGTTAAGTGACTTTCTTTCCCTTTGTCTTGACCATGGTTATGAATAACTCGTTTTCAATGCTATGATTTGAGAAAATCAAATTCCGTCGAATTTGTTTGACCTCAGAATTTGACATATTGATATCATTCATTTTAGTGATTTATGATTGTCATTATTTCGAAAAAAAACTACACTTATTGTTTGACAAGTCTGTTATTTGATAATGTTATTTTGAACCTTTGAATATGGTTTGAGATGTCCGATATTTGATAACGGTTATTTTGAAATTTTGTTTTGGTAACTTTATGAGCCATGTCACAGTGTATGTGACTTATTTTAGACTTACCCACGTGGAGTGAAACGTGGGCTAGCTCAGGAGAGTTGAACTAGAGATCGCGATCTTACTTTCTGAGCCAGCCTCACATGTCAGGAATGACGTATTTGATCACTTTCTGAATGACTCTCTAGTTTCCGTTTTTGTACTCAGATATATTTTGACATTTGATATTTGGTCTGCTAGTGTCTGTTTCCGTACTCATATATTTCGGCATTTGATATTTGGTCTGACCTCTATTCAGTTGAAACTGGTGTGTCTTTGAAATCTTGTCTTTTAGACATATTTTGACATTTGAAATCTGGTTTGATTATCCGTTCCGTTGAAACATTTTGTGCTTCCAAAATTTCGTTTCTCAGATATTTTGGCTTTTGCTTGATTGGTCATTTGAGCGACCTTACTGGGCATTTGACTCATTCCCTTAATGTTTTTCCTTTCAGGTGATTAGTAGGTGTGATTTCGGATTTGAAGGGCTAGCTGTGTGACCAAGAGTTAGCTGCCTTATTTCAGAGTTAGTATTGACATTTAAGTGTATTTAATCAAGACAAGTTGATATAGAGTATTATTTAGGTTTTGTTTTGAAACTCCTTATTCGAGAAAATTTTGGATTGTATAAAAACTTTGGGCCATTATGCCAGTTATTGATATAATTTTGGGAGTTATCAGCGCATGCTCTGAATGACCGTTTGAGAGATTTATGATATTTTAAAGTTTTTTGATTTCGTTTGGGAGACTTTCGATATTGTAAGGTTTACTACGAATTCCGTTTATTCGATCGTTTACATTTCGAGAATTTTAATTAATTTTCGGGGCGTTACAAATACGGTAGTTTATGTAATAGATACTAGATTTTTTGGCCTCTAAGTAAACTTGAGGTTTGATTTTCTATTGAAGTATCCCTTCGTACTGAGAGAGATTACTTGATTTGATTTCTTGATGAGTAACTCCCTTTCCTTCCCAATCCCCTATTTCCAGCCCAAAGGAAAACTTGAGTGATAGTAAAGGAAAATTGGCCTAACGGGTCTGCTTTGTTGGGAAGTTTTGTTTAGTCCGGGACTCTGTCTAGTACTTGTAGAATAGCTAAACTCACACCTAATAATGTCTCTCCACATGTTACATATTACATATTGATAGAGGTATCTCTGTAAGGTGTCATGCCCTTACAAATTCCTTGCATCATTGAATGTTCGTATTTCACCTTTACACTAGGGTGAGCACGGTTCGGTTGGCTCGGTTTGGAGGTTGAATACCAAACCGAACCGACCAACTTCGGTTTGAAAAAAAATAAACCGAACCGTAGTTGAACGGTTTGGTTTCAACGGTTCGATTTCTGCGAGTTGAACGGATTGAACGGTTCGGTTTGGACGATTTAATCGGTTTGAGCCAAACTCAATTTTGGACAAGTTTATGCCCAAAAATTAATAACTTATACATACTAATAAGCTCCAAAAAAACTATTTTTTTATCATAATTAATAACACTTAGTGAGATGTAGGCGGCGAGTGAAAAATGTGTGTTACGTTAAGGGATTTAAGGTTTATCCCATTTATATGAGTGATTAGATAACTAGGGTTAGTAAAAAATAACTAGGATTAGGTAAAAATATAGATATGTTATATTATATACGGTTGGTTCGGTTTATGCGGTTTCAAAAAAATTCAAACCGAACCAAATGTACGGTTTGGAAAAAAAAAATCGATTGATTTTTAAATCGGTTTAAAAATAGACGGATTGGTTGGTTCGATTTTCACGGTTGAATCGGTTTCAACGGTTTAAATGCTCACTCTTACTTTACACAGTCACCTAATCGTATGAGTTGGACACTCTCCATAAGAACAATAAATGCGAAAATGAAAGGCGATCTACATTCACCAATCAACCCTTAATTATGAGATTTCTAAGTTCATCTAAGTGAGAATAATCATCTGATCACTTAAGTCATACTTACAAGTCGTCGTAAGAACAAAATATCGAAATGTTTCTGCTTATCATTGTCAATGTATCAAAATGATTTAGATTGATACCGAAAGCAGTGATTTCCAATTTTTATGTTTCCTCTCCGTACCCAAAAAGAACGAAAAACAAAAATCCTTCCAAATGGAAGAAGAAGAAGAAGAAGAAGAAAGATTTTTGACCAAAAATGATTGTTGATCACTCTCAATATAGTGTTAACAAGTTGAGTATTACCAATTTTTCTGCACTGTAGTCTGACTGGTTGTTTTGACTATAATTTCGGCCTTCAACTACAAAAAGGCCACTGGGGCCGTTTTCTGTTAGATGCTCAAAATCTAAATGAAGATAGGGCTGGTTACTAACTTATTACGCAAAAGAAGTGTATATTCGCTTTACTTGCGTCACCAAAACGAAAAACTTGTTAGTTAAGATCGATTAAATCTTTTAGTGAGAAAGCGAAACGTAAGTGCCGAAAGTAGAGTGCGGTTAATGATTTCCTTACCCAAATCCCATACAGGGAGGCCCAACAACCAAATCCTTTCTTTTACAATTTAAACTAATTTATTGAACAAGAATTAATTAATTAGGGGTGAGCACGGTTCGGTTTTGAGGCTGAATACCAAACCGAACCGACCAACCTCGGTTTGGGAAAAAACAATTCGAACCGTAGTTGAACGGTTCAGTTTCTGTGGGTTGAACGGTTCGACTTGGACGGTTTAATCGGTTTGGGCTAAACTAAATTTTGGGCAAGTTTAGGCCCAAAAATTAATAACTTATACATAATAATAAGCTAAAAAAAAACTGAATTTTTTAATTATAATTAATAACACTTAGTGAGATGTAGGCGGGGAGTGAAAAATGTGTATTACGTTAAGGGATTTAAGGTTTATCCCATTTTATATGAATAGTTAGATAACTAGAGTTAGTAAAAAATAACTAGGATTACGTAAAAATATAAATATGTTATATTATATACGGTTGGTTCGCTTTATACGGTTTCAAAAAAATTCGAACCGAATCAAAAGTATAGTTTGGGAAAAAAAGAACAAAATCGATTGATTTTTAGATCGGTGTAAAAATAAACGGATTGGTTGATTCGATTTTTACGATTGAATCGATTTCAACTGTTTAAATACTCAGCCTGTGCTTTGCCTAACAAAACCAAGTTGGTTTTTGTATACAGTCTTCGAGTTTATCTCCTCAATCATTATAATAAGTATCCAAAAGTTGGAACTGCGCTAGAAATCCAAAGAGATGGCCGTTGAGAGTGGAAAGAAGGTGATGGTGGCTATCGACGAGAGCAAGGGGAGCTACTATACTCTCATGTGGGTTCTGGAAAACCTTCATGAAACGATCAAAAAATCCGGTAACCCTTTGGTTATCTTCATGGCACAGCCAGCTCCCAACAACTTTAATGTCTTTTCTGCCTCGCTTGGCACTGCTCGCATGTACTGTAACGTCTCCTCCAGTTATGTCTCCCTCTTCTTCTCCTCCTCTGTAAAAACACACACACGCAGTGGCTTGAAATTATGAAGTGTGCGTATGAGGTACATGATGTGATCTCGTACGTTGTTCTGATATAGGCTTGTGTGTAAGCTAATTGCTATGAGTTTGATGGATTTATGAAGGATTATGGATATGTAACTGTATGGAATTCTTTTGAGTTGCAGCTCCGGACTTGGTTATGTCTGTCCAAGAGCAGAATTACAGAGTTACAAAGGGAATTTTGGAGAAAGCGAAAGGCATATGTACCAGCCATGGGGTATGTCGATTTTGGTTTATTTCTATTGATTTATTTCCATACATGAGTGAGGATCACAATGTTTTTTTTTTCCCCTAATTTCATGGTGCTTTGTGTGGACTGCGAAAACATAGCGTGCCCTCGGACAGAAAATATTCGAACTCCCTAGATATGTCGTGTTATGCTGTGGCAGGATTTAATTAAATTTGAACTCCAATTGGTTGGGACGATTCTGTCCGACTGTTACACCGATCTTTGGAGAAATCTCGTATATCAGTTGTACAATGTCGTGTAAAGTTGTGGAAATGGTTTAATTGAGATGGGTTGCTTAATTCATAGAAGTCGTCTTCTACTTGCCAATTTATTTCCCTTGTTACCTTAGGAGCCCTTCAGAGTTTTTATTGATATTTTAGCAGTACTTATTATTACTGCTTCAATGCCATCGACTTCTCATTCAACCTTAGTTTGAGGTTAAGAATATTTCCACTGGAAATGATGTAATGATTGTTTCCAATGCTCAAATTCTCAACAAAAAGGTGTCACTGAAGTCAGATCTTAGCAAATAGTTCTCAGTTATCTAGTGGTGCAGGTGTTGCAATAATTAGAAATAAGGACCACTCTAAGTATGTCGTGATAGAGCGTTAGAAGAACATTGCAGAAAAGGTTGCGTTGCAGATATCGTAATGCAACCTACTTTGGGGCCTAGATCTTGAGTCATTTAACTACTTTCCTTGTCAGTTATCACTTATTTGCTATCTTGAACAGATGCTAGGGAACTCTTTCTATATTCGGATACCCCTGAATAGTCAATCTCAAAGGAAGGTGCTTTCTTACGGTTTAGTCGTTGCTTTCGATTCCCTGTGTTTATTTTTAAAAGCCTACAAATTGGGAATATTTAAAGGTGGAGGTAGCTGTGAAAGCATACATTCTTTGCCTACACATAGCAAATTCTGCTTTAGTTGATCAATGTTCCAACATCCTAAACATGTTATCCTAATTTTTACCAACAGTAAAACCATATAAACGCTGGAGCATTAAGATAGTGTGTTCCTATGCCTTAATTCTGGTTTTGTGAGCTTTACTGTTGGCTCAGTCTTTCCATGTATCAGCTTAGTTAAAACGTACTACCCGCTTTCTCCAATATGTCATCATTGTAATTTCAAATTGTTTGTTACAACATAGTTCTGCTACCACTAGGTGATGTTCGGGATTTGAGAAAGAACACAGCAAGACCTGAATATAATTGGCAATCTTCCGTTTTGTCTTTACAGATACAAGCAGAGATGCTTACTGAAGTAGGGGATGCAAGGCAGGCCATATGTGATGCAGTTCAGAAGTATACGATAAGTCTACTTGTTTTAGGCGATCATGGTCTTGGTCAAATCAAGAGGTTAGTATTCTTTATGCAGCCACCGTCGAAATGATGAATTAGCTCGTCATACAGTTGTATTCACGTCTAATAAAATCCTTTGCAATTCTCGTTTAAAAAGTTTTATATGGCACTGGAGTGGGATTGATGAGGAAATAGAGAAAAACTAGCCAGAAATATCTTCTGGTTGCCTATTATTATATGGCCTGAAGGTTTGAGCATTCCATTTTCGGGTATGTAGAAATATGCCAGAAAAGCTGGTTGCTCCCTTCTGTGTTCTGTTGGCTGCGTTGATTTAGTGACTCTGACCTCATAACAATCTGATTTAGGTGTTAAAGTTAACCTTTTGTTATGGGCTTCTGATTCTACTTAAAACATCTGCGAGCCCTGATCTCTTGTCTCCTAGTATATGAGATTCCGTAAATGCATCACTTACAGAATTTACATTTATTGCCTACTATTGCTAGTGTTTCATTCTTTACAAAAAATTTGAGTTGCACGTTGAAAAATACTCTGCAATGCCAACAACTCTGTGTTTGATGAGTGAAGAAAGAAATGAATAGTTCATAGATGCTCAATTTAATGCATCAACATATATTAGGCGAATATTGATGTACTAAAAGCAGCTTTGCTAACACAGGGCACTTCTTGGAAGTGTTAGCACTTACTGCGTTCAAAATGCCAAATGTCCAGTCCTTGTTGTGAAGAAACCAGAATGACCAACTCCACTGGATGTAAACATACTGGAGGACTTTTACTGAATGCTTGTAATTATAAGATTCTTCATGGGAGTGTCAAAAACTACTATGTTTAATTGCAAATTCCCCGTTTTCTGTTCTATATGAGTGTGCTTTCAGTACCATCTTGGTTGTATATTAGTAGTGGAGATAGCCGTAAGTTATGTAAAAGAAAACAGTTGCAACAACATGTGCAGCACTGACCATAAGCTTTCTCCTATGTTCTATATAATGTTGTCACGCGTGAATTTGGAGTCTCTTTATTATGCACCATTTATCTTACGAGTTTAAACTTGTTGAGGCGAATATAATGGTATATACCAAAACTCTTCATCACGTCAATGGGCCAAAACCTTGGTTTGCAGCTTTTATAAGCCATTTTACCATGGACTTCATATGATCAATCATATAAATTGTGTTCATGGATTTTGTAATGGAGTCGTCAAAGGCTTGTAAACAGACATGCAGGATGAGCAGACCTTTGCACTCAGGTCCATGCAACATAACCTTGAAATCAGTTTCCATTTCTATGTTTCGGGGTGAGCAGCATGTGAATTTGTAATGGATGGGCTATTTCAAATTGTAAAAGGGGGTCATGTATCTAATCCCCTACTTTTTGTTTGTCAAAGTGAAGATCGCAATGTGAAATAAAGATAGCAATAGTAAGGTTTGCATAAATGGGAATGCTCTGTTATAACCCATAAGAATGGAACATGATCAGAAAGGAGTTGATTCTCATCCAAATATACGGTTGAGCGTCGCTGCCAACCTAACTCCACCTTGAGCTAACCGCAAATTGACTATAGGTAAACGTGATAGGAAGTAGTCATCTGCAAAAGAGTTGTTAAGCCTGAATTATTTTGTTCTTGATGGTAACCTATGACATGCATGATTATCGTTATTCAGCATCAACATTACGTATCAGCTACCTTCGAGTACTGAATCTTCGGTAACACCCTTATATGCCCAGTCACATGCTGCTTTTATCCCTTCAGAAGCATATCTGCAGGAATTCACAGCTTCATTAGTCTGTACATCTCCAAAGTCGGTCTGGCAAAGCTTCTAGGCAGTTCATTAGCAAAATGTCATATGTTTTACATCTGTATAAGGGTAGGGGGAAAAAAAAAACAAGTATGCAGTGCCACAGAAAGCATTTTAAGTTCAAGGATGTAAGAATTGGTAGATAGATCGGTAGTGTGCCACAAAAGAAGCCCACAGCTGGTAGCAAATTTGAAGAATCGCATATTTCTGGTTGAAGGCAGTTCAAAGACTGATGGAGTGAAGGATGATTTCTCTTTTTCAGCTGTTGAAAATAAGATAGCAACGCTTTGACGGGCCTATACAAGGTAGTTTTATACAACGAAGCATCTGCTATTCTTGGATAGAGAAACTAGAAGTCTATCTACAGATATAGATTGCAGTATTAGTCTGGCAAAAGTAATGAACTTTCTTAGGGACCTTCTACATCGTGTTAGTTTTAGCAAATAATACGTACATGTCTGGGCATGTTGGCTTATTACCACCGCAGTTCTCCCACTTCTGAACTTGATCTGCCCACTCATTCTGACAAAGTAGAGAACAAATTACAACAAATGCCAGCAGGAAAATGAAACGTAAACCACTTTGATAGTACTCTTGTACCGTGATGTTCTTCTGGAGTGCGTCAACAAGACCATCTACATTAGAATCATAGAACCTTTCGTCTGCAGTCTCAATTATGTTGTCATCCCATACCTGTATGCTTGACATGAGTACACTGTACACCTACATATTTCTTTAACATTCTAGTAGGAAAAGCAATAGCTTTCAGCAAAGCTTACATGATGGAGAACTGATTTCCTTGTGTACCAATGGACGTCGATTGTGTTGCCTCCCTTGTCTGAGGTAAATCCTACATGTAGCGGCTACATACACAAGTGTTAAATGGATGGAATTTATTCTGGTTTCAAGCTTCAGAAAGTCGCGGATGAATGTTTAAATCTTGGATGGCATACCTGATGAATGTCTCCCATAAAATGAGAAAGGAAGAGAAGTGCTTCAGTTAGATTATCTGATAATAAGTTGTTTAGTCATCTTCCAAGTTTTGGTAGGCAATAGAATCATGAATCAGAGGAAAAGAAGGGGTGGTAGTTTAAGAAAACGGGATTAACAATTATAGATTGGGTGGCTAGAGGGATTACACTGAGAGGCAGAATTGCCATGGCTGAGGAGCTGACTGGTGTAATTGTTGATTGCCCCCGCTACACACCTATCCTTCACTCCATTCTCATCTTTGCAGTCCCCTGCATATAATTCATAAGAGTTTACTGAGATATCTTTCTTGTAACTTGACAACCGTTCTGAAAAAGTCAGTATTGGCACGTTATCAACATTGATGAAAAACCGCCTCAGTCTGGAGACGGTTTGGACTAGAATTGAGATGAAAAAAGTAATTTTTGACAAAGGAAGGATCAGGGACTCACTGTCGTACTGGTAAGTGCAGAGATTATCAGGGGTATCTATGTAATGAAGAGGTGGTGACCACCTGTAATGGAACTTGACATGGTCTGCCCATGAACATACACTCCCCAGATCATTCTCTGCCGACTCCGGCAAAAGCTTCTTCACAGCATCTGCTGCTGCTGCACTCAACCGTGCCTGCAATAACCACCATCATATGCAACTACACTATCTTGTATAGGCAAGTTATTGCCATAGCAAATTTCTTCGCCAGATTAAATGCTGAAGTGGGATCTTCAAGCAACTAATCCACCAAAACAAAATTTCTTATGTAAAATTTGGCACATTACAATATCAGGTGGAGCATTTCAGACAAAAATAAATTCACGAACTTTTAGCTCATCTGATACATTTGTAGAACAAACAAGTTTGTGACCAAGTTTCACACTTTTGAGCAGAGGAATATATGCAACTATTGTCGCTAAAAAGTGCCACTTTTGTGTAAACATGTGATAAGAATATAAACTACCCAATAATATACGTTTTCGCCTGCCTACCTTATGGTAATTTATACTTCAACGTTGCCAAAAAGTGCACAAATCACACACTTTTGCATTGGCAAACAGTTGGAATTTGAATGAAATCGACATTTCGGACAAAGAGAGAGATGGAGACAGAGAGAGTAGAGAACCTGGGCAATTCTGCAAATAGTGAGGTGGCCATCAACACCCCAACTATGAACCACTGGTGAGAGAAACAAGAATGAAGCAAGAGCCAGAGCAGAAACTCTCAAAGAATCCATCTTGTTAATCTTCTCGCCAGTGAGCAGTGGGAACTGAAGGGGGCTACTTGTACAAATCTTGACAGGGAAAGCTAAAAAGGGAAAGAGCCCAAAGACGTTTTCTTTAGTCATGGGACTGGTGTGAACAACAACTTTGGCTGCTTTTGTGCAGTGCCTTAGGATATCCTTTACGTTATGCAGTCCGGATTCTGACGTCCGACGAAATCATCAATCATGACAAGGGATCTTTCAATTTTCAAGGACGAATCATCGGTATTGAATGTGGTGATCAAATCTAGTTCACACCTTAGCTGTTCTGATTGATTCAAATGACCTTGGGGGGTGAAATGGGAAGATGAGAAGCCTTTTTTGTAAGAAAAAAAGTGGATGGTATTTGGGACCAAAGATTGTCCAAATCAAATTATCTCCAATGCTCCCGAAAGCTTTTCAAATTTTCCAGTTTTGTCACTTTAAGAAGACAAACAAATTGCTTTGAAATTCAGTTATCGGCGGCTAACAAGTTGGTCGCATGACATGTTTAGTGACAACTCTTTTTTTCTTCTTTGGGACAAATAAACCTTCAGTGGCAAAGTTCACATAAAAGGAAAGGAGATCGGACTCAACGGCTAAAAAGGTGTGCAGTAAATGTCTGGAGAAAATTCATTATTCTATTGAATTTGTTGACACAGATCTTGGAGTAATTCAGTGATAATAGATGATTTAAACTTGTACAATTTACTAGTGTTGCTATAACAATCAGGGTTAACCAGAACTTAGGTAATATAACATCAACTGTAATATAACATCAATATTCACAATCTGTAGGTACGGTATCACCGTACCAGCGAATCCCCAAAAGTGCTTTGAGAACGCAAGATATACACAAAAGGAAGGACTCCTCCATCTTAGCTCAGGACATAGAAATCACAAAAGTTGAATGAAATAGTAAATTATTGAGAGGTTCGGTCATCTAGGACCGTTGAATATATTGTTAAGCAATCATTTATCTTTCTTAGTCACTCCTCCTTTAAGATCAACCTCACCGGATAAAACCGTCCCAAGTGATCGACACCAATAATTCAAAACTTTACAATATTTACTCAATAAATAGAGAAGCGCTGCTTAAGCAGAATATCTATTGAATAGGGGTAGACGTGATATAGGTATAATAGTTAGAGTTGTCATATGGGCTGGAGTCCTAAGGGCCAGTCCGGCCCACACAATGAACACTGCAAGCCCTGTCTACAAGGGCCAAGCGCCTGAACCGGGACTGGACCTCATTATTCCCAGAAAAGCGCGGCCTGGCCCGGCCTTTTCTAAGCCCCAACCCTGCCCCGCCAATTATCCAGTCCAAGCCTGGCCCTTATCCAGTCCAAGCTCCGACCCAGTCCGCGAAATTCACAATTTTGAATTTTCCCCCCTTCCCACCAAATGGCCACTATTTTTTTTTTTTAAAATGACTTTTTTCTTGTGACGGCTATATAACGGTTAGTTTGAAGGATATATTCATCCAACCTTATATGAACAACTCTTTTATGCACTTTTACATATTTATCCTTCCCAACAACTATAAATGGCTAATTTTAGGGCTACTATGATCTTTTGTGTAGCTTGAAAAATCTATAAAATAACTTTTATTCTCTTCGCAGTTCAATTACAATTTACTCCTCTCTCTTATCTACAAGTTTTCTTGTGCACTCTTATTTGTTAGCACGCCCTTAAAATTTTTAACTACAAACTTTGTTAGTTATTCGTTGATAGTTTTTAGCTAAAAAGTATCATTTATTGGTGTTATTCTTCAACAATTTAATTAGTCTTTCCAATATTTCATATTTTTTCCTACTAAAAATGGTAAGTAATATGTTTAGTTCTTAAGACCATCAAAATAATATAGCCAAAGACGTCCACCACCATGAGCGCCACAATGTCAAAGCAATCACCAGTGTATATAGACACACAAAACATCTTGGCTTTTGATGAAAACATTTCTAATTTTGAATATACCCCTTTAACACCAACAGTCCAGTCAATCACGCCACTCGGTTGGCGACATTAATGCTGGTATGTACAATCTTAACCTGATAAGTGGTGGTGGAGAGTATGAATGACTTGGTAACCACTAGGATGAAGGACGTAAGAACGAGGATTATAGGTATTCGAAATTGAAAAACAAGAAAGTTTCATCAAACGGTCTAGACATTATAGGTACTCACGCTAGGGTGTGGCAAAAAACGAGCTCCATCAGCATCTTTGGGATCGTCCCAAGTCTGGGAAATAGGCCCTGTCCATAGTTTTTTTTTCTAAGCAAGTCAATTCATTAAAGGGAAGAACTTACAAGAACAGAAACTTGGTTCACAGATTCATCCAAAGACAAAAGATGGGAAAAGGATGAAGGAGGAACCAAGCCAAAAAAGTTGGAATCATCAGCCCATTTAGCTAGGTTATGGACAAGACTATTTACAGATCTACTAACTTTCAAAATATTCCAACATTGGAGCAATTTAAGCTTGTCCCTGGCTTCAGCAATGATCGAGGAGCTTCTCCAATTGGGCAGTTGATCATGGAGGTTAAGCCAGTTGACTATTTCTTATGCATCTCCTTTAACATGAGTGCAATTGTTTTTCAATGCCAAGTTTATCGCACAGAGGCCTGCTAACGCTTCAGCCGCTTCAGGGTCCATTACCTCACTTGATGTGGTATGTGCAGAGATTATTTGGCCATGATGATCTCTAACTATTGCAGCTTGGATGGTTCTTGATTCATGAACAACATCATCTAAGTTGACTCGGTGCCAAAGAAAGAGGGGTTGAAATTAGAGTCGGTAGGCAGGCTATTAGTTGAAGCAGGGAAGATAGCCTCACAATCTTTCCCAAAGTCTCGATGTATGTGATTGTTGAGAATATTAACATCAATGTTCCCTTCTTGGAATTCCAAATTATTTCTACACCGCCAAATATGATCCATAATGGTGATAGCAAAAATGGTGTAGCGAGATGCAATCTGTGGATCAGTAATGGACTGGGCAGAAGGATGAAAAATATCTGTGAGCCACTGAATAGTACTGTTCCGGGGATGCTCATAGTTGTCCTGTTCTTGGGATGGCAAATTCGGTGGTCTAAAATTCTCTGAAGATGTTGACCATAAAGCCCGAACCAGGGGACATAACAGGAAGAGGTGGGCTGTAGTTTCCTCCCCAGAATTACATAGACGGCATTGTGTATTAATATCGGGGAACTGGCTTTGAAGCTTCCTCTTAACTGGTAGAATATTCCATGCAATGCGCCATATAAGAATTTTGTGTCGCTCCCGAATTTTGGATTTCCAAAACTTTTTCCAGAAAAACAAATTCCTCCCTTGATCAATACGAAATCGGTTTTCACTTTGGAATAGATAGGCTAATTTAGCCGTGAATTTTCCGGTCTTGTTTGGTGTCCAGGCTAAGAAATCATGGGGCTTCGAGGATAAAATACGAATTTTTTGTATTTCAACTATAGTAGAGTCCGAAAAAAGGCTTTTCAGCTTGTCTAAATTCCAGGAGTGTTGATAGTTGAACGACTCTAAGAACACCACAAAGAGCTGAAACTTGGCGGGATCGGTCTCCCAAAACCTCAATATGAATGGGCCAATACTTAAAGGGCTACGGCTATCTCCTGACCTTCGACCAAAGCATAGGCCAATGTCACATACTTCTTAATTATCTTACCTGCCCCCGGGTAAAGCAAAGAATATAGAAATTTAGATTATAAGGGAAAAAGCAACCTCATTCTGACTGATCAGGCCAGTCTCCTTCCTCATCAACACCTTAAGCCTCCCATACTCCATCACTTCACACGTTTACCTCCGAGATTAACTTTAAAAATAATGGAGCATTTTATTTGGGATAGTAGAGATGGGGTGGCTGAAGTACCGATCAGCCTTAAACGGGTGATGTCAGCTAAATCCTGAGAATTACGAACCATAAAATTACAAAATATGGATGCAAAGCGGTCGGGGTTCCAGTTTAATGATGTTGGGAGTATCGGACGTTAATGATCCGTTATCACGACTAGACCTGGCAAACGGTTCGACCCGCGCGGGTACGGGTAATACCCGGTCGGATTCGGGTAAAAAAGGGACGGGTAATTTATACCCGGGTTTTTTCGGGTATGATTATCTGGGATCCGTACCCTACCCTGGCGGGTAGGGTATTACCCGCGGGTAATAAATTAATTTTTATAATTTTTTTTAACAGATGTTCTTCCTTTCTCGTTTCTTCCGTCACACAAACAGAACCTCAAAATTTCACATAACAATCTCCCATGAAGATCCATCACACAACAATCACCACAAGAGATTAAGATCCACTACACAACAATCACCACAAGGCTGAAGATCAAGATTCTTCAATAAACAAAATAAAATACAAGAATATTCAAGATCTAAAGAACTGGCCGAAATTTCAAGATATTTAGAACTGGCCGACGACGGTAAACTTCAGATCTGGGCGGCGACGGTGAACTTCAGATCGGGACAACATAGATCTGGCCGGCGATGGAGTGGCGATGGACAACGCAGATCTGGTCGGCGACGGACAACGCAGATCTGGTCGGCGACGGAGAGAAGAACGGCGCCGCTGCGGTCGGTCCGACGGTCACTTACTCGAACAGTCGAACGAAGATAGATTGACAATGGGTAAAGTTTCAATAGATCCATGACAGTGAGGGGGAAGACGAAGTGATGGGAGGCGATAGATCTTTGCGAGAGGGACGACGGCGGCGCAAAGGCAGAGAAGAAGGGGAGACGGCGGAGGCGCAGAGGCAGAGAAGGGTCTGAGTGAAGTAGAAAAATGAAAGTGATGGGTTGCTGGCTAAGGGTTAGGGCACACTTGTTTCTTTATATAACCTTTGAAAAACGGGTAACCCGTCAACCGACCCGGACCGACCCGAAAATTACGGGTCGGGTCGGGTACGAGTCTATTTTCGGCGGGTATTCAAAACATGTACACGTACCCGGTATTTTGGCCCGGGTACGGTTCATGTAACGGGTCCGGATAGATTTTTGCCAGGTCTAATCACGACTGTGAAATTTTGTGAAACATTAGTAAATGCTTAAAACTTAATGATATAAAGTTTGGGACCTTACATGTCTCAATTTAAATGCTTTTAATGGTGTAAAAATTCGTTTAAACCCTTTTTTGGTTGGGCCAAAATCTCTTTTAATTCTATAGTTGTAAGTCCAAAGAAGATCTATGATTGAGTCCAAAATAAAGAAAATAATTTGGTCAAAATATAATGGTTTGATAAAGTTTGACACAAAATTATGAACTAAAGTTAAAAAGGAGTCTAACCGTCATTATATATAACTTAGACTAATTTTCACTATGTATTAATATCACTAACATCACAGTTGCTGCCTTTGACAAGTCTTCTATTACCAAAAGAAATGACGTGCTGGTTTGACGATGTCCATATCATCATCATTATCTCCATGGGTATCATGTTCACTAGATATCTTTCCAAATAATTTGTTACCAGCATTAACCCCTTCATAATTACTAGTACTAGCAGTAGACCCCGATTTTTTTTGTTGTTATTGTGCAAAATAGCCTCGGATCAACTGGATTTCACTTTGTTGCTGTAGTTGTTGCTTGCAAAATAGCCTTGGAATCCATTGAGTTCTTGCTGCCCACAAATAATTGTGGCCTTGGAACTGGCAAAACATGATATATAATCACGTGGATAACTCTTCTGGAGTTGGCCGGGAAGGATAAAATTGTGGTGGTCGGCAATAAGTGACCGGTGGATAATAATACGATGGTGGTGGTGAATATGGTTTAGGATAAGAAGGATAGATGGATTGTGGCCTTCATGGGTATCCTCCAACTCTAAGCATGCCAAAATGATTCTCTAGGCTTCTTGAAGCATCAACTCAAGCATTATTAGGAGCACGTGGACGTGTTACTTATCCCCCTCTCCTTGATGCTCCCCAATTTGTTACCTATGCGATTTTTGGCGATCACCGATTATCTGATTATCTTGAGATCTATGTCATCTAACCTCTCTACCATAAGGTAACAAATTAGAAGCAGGTTTAACAAACTCGTCAGTTTATTCTAAGGCGTGATCACAACTGGAACCGTTGGGTGGAATTAAGGGAGCACAAGGATTAGTACTAGAGTCGGTATCAAAAATTACTTATGCATTTTCATAGTTCTCATCATTAAGATCGAACCATTTAGAATTTTTTTGGCAATTCAATGAAGGTTGTTCTCTCTCATGTGACTAGTTTGGGGTTGAAACCATCTTCCATTTCTCTTTGGGTTCTCCTTGTAGCGTGTCGGATCTTTAGCCTCATATAGTAATAAGCATAAAACAATTAAACAAACTTTTGGGACGTCATGTTGTTTCTTGTCCTTGTGTATTTGAGACTGAAGGTGCTCCAATTACACTCACAGTTGGAAGATGGTGTGGTTTGGCCTAGCACTCTTATAGCTATTCCCTGAAGTTTAGGAGTGAAACTGCCATTATTTATCCACCATTCAACTGCATAGCGATAGAGACCTGTACCAAATTAAGAATTGAAATTCCAATGACAATTTCACTATTGCATACCATAAATACAATACTTGTCTAATTACCAAGTGTAGACACCCCATTTTTGCAGACGTTTTTATTTATTAAATGGTTAAGGAGCTTTATTGATAATTAAAGTTTATTATTATAAGTAGGCCTAATAATATATTAAACTTGATTTATTAAGTCCAGTAATCAGTCCAGTCCAGTTTTTAAGTCCAGCCCAGTTGTCATGACCAGTTCAGTTATCCAGTCCAGTCTATTAATTGGATCAGGTCGAGTTCAGTTAGGTGGGTCCAGTCCATGGCAGAAAATTGCGATTTACTTAGAAGATTTAGGATTATTTTTTGCGATTTATCCTTAATGCAACTGATTAATCCTTAATTTATATTAAATATGAAGATAATTTCTGAATCCGGTACATCTCATCTAACTAAATCGGAGATAATTACTGAATTGGGGCAGATAATGTCCTGAAACTAAGAAAAAGTATTAAAAAATTATTGGATGAAACGGTTTAGTTTTCAACAAACCAGCGGCTTAGTTGATTACTACTCAATTTGCAATTTTTATCAAATATTTTGTTTTGTATTCTGATCACAGATTGAGATAGCCATCTTTATCATTTCTAGCGCTCGAGACCTCTATAAAAGGGTCTTTGGGCTACATTTTATGGGACCAGCTTTTCTCCATATAGCTTTTATACAGTTTCTCGTATAAAAGTGGTAGATCATCTCTTAGGAGAATTTAGCATTTTATTTCTACAAAGTCACTTGCATCATGGATCATTCGCAAAGTGTTCCCGAGTCTTCTAGCTAGCGTATTCGCAAGGTATATTTATCGCTTTGCAGGCTAGTTTAATAGGATAGTCCAGCGTGTTTTCCCTCTTTACGATCACATTTCTGTTACACAAAAATTATCCAAAAGAATCATTTTATTTCTGAATTTGAGTCTAAGAACGAAATGTAGGTCGCCTCCTGTATGGCCAATAATGTAAAGTTATTAGTAGGGTATGTTTAATCACATATTTATGTGTCAAGTGGCCAAAATCAATAAAAATGAAGTAGAGACCAAAAGGGTATGACGAGTGCTTAAAACATTCTCGTCGTATAACTTAGTCCTCGAACCCATTTTTCTATTTTCAATAGATTAATAGTCTCTCGACATTTTAGAGTCTTTTGAGGGTTTTTCTTATTATTTTTTTTAATAAAGAAAGATGACGACGATGATGTAACGCCCCAATTTTTCGGAGCGTTAATTTCAAATAAAAAAGACAGAAAATCTCAAAATATCCAAAAGTTTCCCAATTGAGTGTTCAGAGCATCTAAGAATAATTGTCCAAAACAAAAATCAATAAATGTCACACCGGCTTAAAACAGTTACATTGACCTCAATTACTCCTACATGAAGCTCCAAAATAAAATCTAAAGCAGAATCTAATCGACAATAAATGTAAAAGGAAAATCATTCCCTAAAAAGCTTCTTACTTAGTCATACCTTATAATCATTTGCACAGCTTCGAACACTAGTTGATAACCTGAAAGTAAGGGGGTAGGGGTAAGCAAAAAGTCCAGTAAAGAAAATTGCACACACCCACCCACAGAGTACAAAGCACGCTATATCGATAATAGTACTTGGAGTTGATAAAATACGATATCAAGGTGCATGGCGAATACCAAAACCAATGCACCAACTTTCAATTCAAAAATCAGATTAGCAACAAGATCAAATAACTCGTACTAGCGGATAATACAATCTCAAAGTAAGGAATTACCGTATGTAACTAAATTTGCAGTGGGTCAAAAAGTTTCAATGTGTTTAAAACAATACAAATTTAAGTTCGAAACGTTTTCATAAGTTCTAATAATGATATCTTATATTTCAAAAAGACTCTAGTGAATTCAATAATAGTTCAGATAAGTTTGAAAACTTCTTCAAATAGATCAGATGTTGAAATCCAAATGTTCAATCAGTATAAAGACAAAGATCACGGGAGCCATTCAGAAATGTGTCACACGTGCCATCATTGATACGTGAGACAAGGTTCAGAAATTAAGATCGCGATCTCTAGCTTATCCTGCTGTGCTAGCCCACGTTCTAATCCACGTGAGTAAGTCAGAAGTAAATAAGTCACATACATTGTGACATGACTCACCAAATTATAAAAATATATATCAAATCAACTTAATAAACACCAATAGTTTAAAGCCGACGAAGTCGCTCTCGTTCACACGATTCTACGCTAAATAGTTTTATTCAAGGGCTAACTTCAACAATGAATTCAACAAATTCTAAGAAAACTCAGAACCTAAAAGTTGAAGAGGACTCATTATTGTTTTCATAATGTCTAAGATCATCAACAACTGATAAGAAACGAATAAGATAGAGCAAATCAAAGTAAGTTGATTTGCAGTGTCAAACAACAAATTTTGTACCGACGAATAACTTTCAAACTGAATTTCAATCACAAAATAGACAGATTCTGATAAAACACAAAACTAAAAAGTTAAAGAGGACTCTTTAAGGTTTTTATATTGTCTAAAATCATTAAAAACCAATGAGAAATAAAGTAGATAGAATAAATTAAAGTGAACTGATTTACAGTGTCAAAAACAGAAAAGTCTGTACTGAAAATTAACATCCAAACTCAATTTTGACCAAGAACCAAATGGATTCTAATAAAACCTTAAACAATAAAGTTGAATAAGTCTCTTCAAGGATTTAAAAATGTCCATGATCATTAAGAACCAACGAGAAATAAATAAGATACAATAAATTGAAGTTGGCTGACTTGAATTGGCATAAATATAAGCATAAAAATATAATCACTTGGGATTTTGGAGAACCCAAAACTACAAAGTTGTATGACACTATTTGGGATTTTCAAAAAGTGTAAGAAACACTGATATTGGACAAGGAACGAAAAAAGTTACGGACTCTTGAAGTTACTGCACAGATTTACAACAAAAAGATCACGAATCAAAGTCAATAATCTAAAGTACAAAGAACTATTTAGCGTAACAATCAAGAATGTAACTAGAGTTCAAAAGAATCAATAGATATCTTTAAAAAATAAATTAATTGAGGAACATATCAATAATCAAAATTTATTTGGGATAAAGGCGTGAAAAAAACCTTAGCTCAGTTGCGCAAATTAATTCCAAGTCTTGATCTCCTCAAACAAATTATATCAAAAACTCTAATATAATAATACCCTAAATTTCAATTAGATTCTATCAATCACAATAACTTATGTGGTTCTTACCACAAACCTCAATCACAATATCAAATTAAGTTATTACCTCAATGTAATGACCAAAATCTGAAGAGTGTTCTTCCTAGAGATTCTTTGGAGGCTCTTCTAAAATTTGTGGTGTTCCTAGGAATTATATTGTACATAAGTCATCAGCCTAAAAAGGAATGTAATTATATTCCTAAAACAATAAGAATTGCAAAACGTCCTAAATTTATATAACTTTAGAAATGAGTCAAACTAAAGCACAAATTTATATTGGGTCATCTAATCCCAAAAGTGTAACGCACTTTCTAGGAAGAAAAATTTTTAATTGATTTTTAGGCCGACTATTTAATTCAAAGTTACAATACATTCTAATTCGTACTTATACAAGTATCCTGATTTTAAAAAAAAAAATCTGGGGTGTTACAGCCGAGTCTTAGACCTTCATGGCTCTAAGAATTTTTTCAAGGCGGTTCGCTACACCATGATTTATCTGTTTGACTGTTTTTAAGCCAATACTGCCCCAAAGGAGTTTATCTATCATGAAATGACGAAATCTATGCATTGTGTAAAATTTTAAACACATCGTAAACCAAGTTTGAAGTAAAATAATATATACAAAGGCGGATTCAGAAAGTCTAACTGGGAGGTGCCAAAAAATCATTAAAAAAAAAACTTGATGGCTAATATAAAAGAATTCAGAAGGTTCAAGGTCACATATAACATGAATAATAAAAAAACACATTATAATTAGCGGCACTATTGAATACGTTAAATCAAATTCGATTACTCAATTTGACTACTAATAATATATTTTCATTATGCATAGTTTATTTAACTTGTTAAGGTTAGCCAACAATAAATTACTAATTTTGCATGAAGAAAGCTTAACTCTTACTATATAGATATATTACTAATGTGATTATCAATTGTATGATTACATTAGCCACGTTTATGTTAACAAACTGTAAGAAATTAAACTTAAAAAAAAAGGAACTAACCTTAATGTATTCCTTTTTTGTTTTTGATAATCTGGAGATTTAGAATTTGAAATTTGGAACAACGAAGATAAAGCAAGAAATTGACAAGGACAAAGACTATGACAAAGCAAAAAGAGTAAAAAACACAACACAAAGAAATTCTAAAAAAATAATGTTACAATATAGTAGCTTTTTCGTAAATATTTTAGATATATTTATCCACTATCTAAAAAATTAAAAAACGATTTCCAGAAAATGTTGAGGGGCACCATTCATGGGGATGGTCGACCCTGGAATATATGTATATACGTATTATCATACTTAGTTTGTTGATAGCTCTGATTTTGTTGTCAACATGAGTCTCTAACGTCTGGATCACCTTTTTAATTCCTTATAACAAATTCCTACCACTCAAGACAGATTCACCATATTGAAATTGCGGATTCAGGTAATAGCCTAACACATGAAACATTAATTAATTATCGAATGCTTATACTTGATATAGATATTACTAGCAAAATGTAGTTACGCATTGGTTTATTGACTTATAGGACATGTTCAACTCTTGGTGCAATAGAAATTGTAACCTCTTGTTAATCATTTTGATATACTCTGTTGACAATCGACAATTATTCATAACGGCGAGTTTGGCCTTCTCCATTGCTTTGTAAAGAAAATCCATGATATTTTCTCATTCCATTTACTAACCGCAGAACGTTCACCGGTGACCCTTGCATTCTTCGTGACATAAACAGCTTTAGACCAAAATCTTAGATAAAAAATGATCTACTTTGCCTTTTGGCCGTTCATCAACTTCGAATATTTAGATGCATTCCACTCATTAGACTTGAACATATCATCCAAAGCCCCCATAAACAGAAAAATACTTTCTAATGTAATAAATTTTGTGGCAAAATATGTGATTGCATGATGTAGTAGCTCTGTCATTGGTGAAGCGTTTCATGTAATCACTCACCTAATTAAAGTAATAAATGAACTTGGTGATCTCCATTGCCGTTTTTAGCACATATACCACGTTACTCTTCTTTCCAATATTTTCTATGATAAGATCAATGTAATGAGTTGTACATGCAGTCCGATATAAGTCTGGCCGCTTTTGCATAAGTTTCTTGCTGCAATTCATGGCAACTTCATTGTTAGTTACTACTTGGATAACATACTGCTCCCCAATTTCATCAATCAACTTGTCCATAAGCCCAAAGTAATATTCTCCAGTCTTGCTCTGGACATCCGTAACATCAATAAACTTGTGAAAGATTGTACCTCGACTGCTATGAATTAAGAAATTGTATATGCCTTCTGGTACCACTCGTCCATCCATCACACATCATAGTAGCACTCCTCTCCTCCCAATAGGCCGATGGGAGTCAATCCATTTCTTTAAACTTTCAAATTCTCGAGGCTAATAAATTTTTCTAATTTGATGAGGAGTGAGAAACTTCACACATTTTCCTACCTCTCTAGCATCATCCAGTATTGGCTTAAACAAAGGACTTGTTACAGAGTTGACTGAATGTTGACCCTGTTATGCCCAACTGCTTTCTCAAACTTTTCATAACTAATGTGTTAATCTTAGTCTGCTTGACGGTTTTATATAAGTGAAGATTAACATCAACAAGTCTTGATTCTGGCATGCAATTCTTCAACAAAAAAATACGTAGTAAAAATAGAATTAAATTTGCAAAATAAAAATACAGACGTTACCAAAAGGAAGCTTAATATCAACAATCAATTAATTTTTCTTGAATTAAAACTAATTATGTTGTTATGGTAATCGAGTGACATTAACTATAACACCTTTATACTGTAATATAAAATGCATGTAAAAAGAAGTTTAATCTACAAATTTTATAAACATTTAAAGTTCAACGACTTCAATGTGAACTTACATAAGGAATAAATTGTTTAATCCACAATTTGTAAATATAAATTGTAAGCAATAAACCGTTAAAGTTCAATCCAAACTTGAACATAAAACTGATTAATCTACAATATCTGTAAAGCTTTAAAAATCAATCTAAACTTGCATATAAAGAAGTTCAATCTACAATTGTTTAACATTAACTAAGGGTACGGTTTAAGTCCTTAATCTTTAAAAGTTAGCCCAAGTCCTTACTTTTAGCTTATTGTAGCCCATGCTTAACATTTAACCAAACCAAACTGAAGCCTTAATCTATCTAAAGTCTAAAAAGAACCAAACCAATAGCCCATATATAATTAACATTAAAACCAAACTCCAATATATAGAGCTCGCCCACGTAAAATTGAAACCCAATCACATCACATATCTATACTACTTATAAAAGTACGAGTCTTGTAAATCTTTTTATTCTATTTTTGTCCTTCGTTAATCACTCTAATAACAATCTTATCCTTTAAAAATTACTACTACATTATTACCCTACCCTTTCATAAATACTACTCCATTATTACCATACCCTTTCATAAATACCATTGTTAATTACTAATTGTGTAATCATTTTGGATTTTACCATCCGTCAATTATTTCAATAACAACTTTACGTTCCCTAATTAGTTTTTTTGTACTGTATTTAAGAAACATTATGTTATAAATTTAATCTAAATCAATATTTATATATTGTGAAACAAAATATGTAGTTGTTAAAAATATATTTATACATATGTATGCGTGTGTGTGGGTGTATGCGCGCGCGCACTATCTCTAAAAGTATACATTTTATCAAAAAAAATTGACGATTATATGTTCTATTAATTACGTTAATTATATTATTACCCTTCTTTTATTACTCCTTTTGAATTTTGATGAAATTAAAATAATATTGGGTAATAAATCTATTTTAGACATTGTTTGAAAAATGAGTAGTGTGATGAGGAAGAAAAACATAACACAAAAGGTACTTTAGTATATTCTTTTAATTTATTTTAAATAAAATAAATATTAAATATTGACCTGGTTAATGAGAATTGTAATTTTCTTTCTTCATTTTAGGTTAGTAAACAATTAACCAATTGAAAAACTGAAAAACGAAAACAACGTAAAGAAACTAAAATACGTGAAAAATCAATTAAGAAACAGAAAATTGTTAGGAAAATAAAAATAAGGCTCAAATATGGTGCAAATTTGAATTGAAAATATGTTCGGTTATTACAGTTGAAGACTGAGTGTTTTGTGTTTCTTATTGATGAAACATAAAGAACCTGGTTTTGAAAATTATAAATCTTAACCATTAACCAATTTAATAATTTACAAAAATAAAGACGTAGATTCATTCTTTTAAGTTCTCTATTTGATTTTATTTTCAACAGTACCATCAAACATTTCTTCAATCCAAAGCTTACAAAGAATATTTTCAAACATTGAATTGATTACAATTGCGATCATCAAATAACATTTCTTCTAAAAAATTTACAAAAAGTTGAGAACATAATTGAATTACATTATTTTTTATCCCAAGTAAGATAATAATATCATCTCAAATATTTCTCTCGACTATATTCTCGTGCAACGCACGTGCTCTATACTAGTCTCTAAAAAATCTGAAGTTCAAAACTTAGGGTTCGTCTGACAAAATTTTTTTTTTGGTTTTCAGTTTTTAAAGAGCAGTTTTTTAAAGAGCAGCTTAATTTTATTTTTTTTATAAAAACAAGTGGGTGTTTGATAACCCTTTTTTTTTTGTGTTTGGTAACCCTTTTTATTTTGACTTTTTATTTTTGGTGGTTTGCGGTGGCGGTGGTGGGGTGTAGTGGTGGTGACCGGTGGTGGTGGTGGTGGCCAGAGGTGGCTGCCGGCAGTCGCCGGCGGCCGGAGGTGGCAGCCGGCAGTCTCCGACGGTGGTCGCCGGCGGGCGGAGGTGGCTGCCGGTGGTCGCCGACGGCCGGAGGTGGCAGTCGGCAGTCTCCGGCAGTGGTCGCCGGCGGCCAGAGGTGGCTGCCGGCGGCCAGAGGTGGCTGCCGGTGGTCGCCGGCGGCCGGAGGCGGCAGCCGGCAGTCTCCGGCGGTGGTCACCGGCGGCCAGAGGTGGTCGCCGGCGGCCGACGGTGGTCGCCTGAGGTGGCTGCCGGCGGTGGGAGGGTGGTGGTGGTGGTCTAAGAAAAAAAACCAAAAGTGAAAAAAAAAACCAGTTTCTGGAGTTTTTTTTTTTACTCTTCAGTTAAAAAACTGGTTTTTAAATTGAAAAAAAAAATGGTTACCAAACGCTCCTTTTTTTTTCATTTTTTAAAAATTGAAAAAAAAAAAGAGGAAATTTTTTTTGTCAAACCTAGCCTTAAAACTTTACTCACTCAGCCACAAGCCATACCACATTATAAGTATTAAAACAAAATAGTACTAAGTAAATATTAAGCATTAACATTAAGATAAGTATTTTAAATTAAATCACCTAAGTATTAAAAAGCAAGTAAGTAAAAAAATAATATATGTGTTAAACTCTAAAACAAAAAAGAAGTAGAGTCTAACACACACAGCCTAGGTGAGGCAATCAACGACACAGCTCTAGTGCACTGCGACAGGTTGACGCAGCCGCAGCTAAGGTTACAGTATTTGAGTTTATAAGTTCGTACAGTAAAAGATTGGTTCTTGAAGGAGTCAGATTGGTTTGAAGGAAATTCTCAAATAATCCTTCCAAGGAGACCAGAAAAACCTCAGATCTGTTCTTTCCGTAAAGGTACCTAACGATATGTATCGGTATTACGGCCTGTAAAGGTACCATAACACCAATACGGTTGTGATATTGGCTAGCATCGATATATCATGTCTAACGGTATCGTCAAGCTTAAAATCCGTTATAGGCCATATCGTACGGACGTAATGCCTTTCCTAACATGTAAAGCATTGTTCATACAATCATACGTAACACTAGAAGAAAGGGGCCAAAGATAAAAGAACCTTGTCCTGCTCTGATCTGCACTTACAATACATGATAGGCTCATGCATCCGAATATGTTGCCGGCCAGCAGTGAAGTGGGCTGCCATTGAATTTATTAAGGAAATCCATGTTTCCTTGAATATTGGCCACTTCTCAATTAGGGCCAAAGTGCTATCCCAGCGGTCCCAAGAAGGAACATACACAACATTAAACGACAGGTGGTCCTTAGCATTGGGATAAATTCCAGAGAGTGTAGGAGGTGGTGTCCTACCTGGTTTAAAGGCAGGTCTCAAGGTATTGCCAACGTCTTTCAGTACAGATGTGAATTTTCGGCATCACTATAAAATCCTTCAAGACAATACGAACCTTGTCTCCTATCCCATTTGTTCATTACGGCGTTGGGGTACAAATTAAGGGGAAAGGGGAAAGGTCTAAGGATGTTGCTGTCTGTGGCGTGGGAGTAATAGAGGGTGTACAAGCGCTCCAAATTTTGGTCATGGAAACACTCTGACATACATGAAAAAGGAGAAAGTTAAAGGAAATGAGGAATGAGGAGAAGGCTTTCAAGGAAGAAAATGAAGTGCCGAAACTGGGTGCACGTCTTTATGACCAGGTGGCCTGATAGGATAAGAATTTTTTTTTATATAATAAGGAGAATTGCATTGATAAGGAAATGTTACGAAAGAGATGGCGCATTTAGCTTTTTCAGCTAGGAATGTCGTCCATGTTAAAAGAAACAAGTAGACAGGAAGCAGAAATATATACAAAGTGGCACCAAGGTATAAAAGCGTTCTTGTACTACAAAAGCAAAAGATAAAGAGCGAGAGATCTCAGTGCAGCAAAATTCGGTTCACCCAGTCTTGATAGACATCAATCCGGGCGTGACATGCAAAAACTGCTAGTGATTTGGCCTATTAGAGTTGCAAGATGGCTGCTCTGTCAATACTGCAGTAATGGGGATCAGTAGCTAGATAACATGCATCATATAAAATTGGTGCTACCTTGTCTGGAATATCCTCACTGTCCGTCATCTATGAGAGAAGAGAGTTATAATTTGTAAATAGAGAAATATGTAGCAAATTCTGTTTTTGTGCCCATTGGATTAAAGTTAACACCCAAAAACCTTTGTTGTCATGAGATCTGAAGCATAAATGGTAATAACAGCAGATCCACAACGTTGCTGTCGGTGATTGAGACAAGAAAGCCCAATTCCTGCTTTTAGGTGCTTGGTCTTGAAACATACGACAAGAAAGATTTTAACAGGTTTTTGACATGTGCAAGGTAGGCTAGTTTTATGAATATGGAAAGGTAGGTGTTGTAGAGAGAGAGAGTTGGAGTTAGGGCTGGTTTATTGTTAGTTTGGGTAAAGGCCAGATTTATATTGCGGTTGAGAACATAAATGCAACTAGTTACTATCACAGGATTGAAAACAGTTTGACGAAAGATGAGGTGGTTTCGATTAGTCTAGATACACCAAAGGGTTGATAGGATGTAAAAAGTTTGGTTTCTATATGAGCTTTTATGTTTTGGTGATTTTAACCGGGCGATAAGCCATTCCCTAAATGGACAAGATATGGTATCCACTCTGAGACCAGCTGGCCCACCAAACCAGATCGGTCGCACTTTTGGACAGGTCAGGAATATATGGTCTAAGGTTTTTGGCGCGATGAGGCATAAATGACAAGAGTCTGTCAGAATAATATTTAAGCGTCGTAACTTGGTGTGAAGAGGAAGACGGTCCCATATAATTTGCCAGATGAGAAATTTTATTTTCTGGGGTGCAGGCAAAGTCCACAAAACCCGACATACATTCCCTGCTTGGGAAGGTAGAAATGTGAAATGTCCCATGCTATGAAGCTCCTTTGATTTCTGTTGGCAGATATGTAGATAGGATGTGTGAACAGAGAAGATACCCGAATTTGTGAACTTCTAAATCTGTTGATCCTCAATTCTATGCGGCGAGATATGAATTGCATTTATATGGGGAATGAGATGAGGTTGGAAAAGCTTATGGGGGATAGGGAAGTCCCAGCTGTCATTTTTTATGAAGCTGTTGACATTTGTGGATGAGAGCATAGAGATAGGCCCAAGCAGTTGGAGTTGGGAGTCGAAATTAGGAATCCATTGATCGACAGTTATATAATGCCATTTCAAACTTCTTATCCTTTTTTTTTTTTTGATAGGATAAGAAGTTTGAAATGGCATTACATAGCTGTCGAAATAGCTTGATGACATCATCACGCTATTTTGGGGGCATCTTTTGCACGAAGCAAAATATAGCGATTCGACCTAGCAAGGCTGGTTGTCCATTAGCCTCAACATGCCACAACATCAGGAAGTTAAGGATCCGGCCAAGGACAAGGCTCCATTTAAAGCTGATATGTCATAACAACAAGTTGGTGTTTGTTTATCACTGTCAGATCAATAGCAACAATTGCTAAATGAAATGTGACCAGTTCTGAGCAAATAAAGGACACATGACTTGTATATACAAGATATCAATTTTTAACTGTGCGACATGTCCTCATGGGAAGAAATGTAAGAAATGCGAAAAAATCTAGATGAAAACTTGGAAAGGAAGGTAAAAACGAGGCTTTATCTGATCTTAACACGTGACAAAGTAGATCAAATCAAAGAAGCTTAAAAATGAACACTAGAGTATCACATACAAACACACATGGCTGCTCCATGTTGGATTGACCGGAGGCTAAATAATTGCAAGCCCAAACATAATCATCTTCAGTACCACACACAAACTAGCTAGCTCCTAGTTTGATAGCACACCTTTGTTTATCCTCGGTAGGCGTGTTTATCTTAGGTACATCAAACCATCTGTTTAACTTATGTGTGTGTCACCAAAGTATATTTAATCCACATATTGAAGCTTTTGTACTATCAAAACGACACCAATTTACAAGAGTCTGATTATTACAAAATGATGAAGGTAAACTGCCTATGATCAATGTACTTATATACTTGGTCTGTTTAGGATTAGGAGTATATTAGGTAGGAGTAGCTATGACTTAAATAGCATTGAGAAAATCCCAAAGCTTTAGGCTAAAAGAGTTATGAGGATATCCCCCAAGTCCTCGCGTATCATTTGAGAATTATGTTTACACGTGATCTCGTCAGGACCTGGCATGCCCACGTTTTATAAGACATATAAACCTTCCAAAGGGTACGTGTCAGAGCGTTTTACAAGCAAAAAATTGCGTGCAATTTGGTTAGCTTGAAATAAGAATTTATGCACCGTTGGATCAACTTGTCCTTCTTGCTCGTGCTCGGGCTCGCACTTCTTTTATGAGTTTTGGATTTTCAGCTTCTCTTTAGCAACTCAGCTCCTCGTCGACCTCTTTGTCCTATTACTCGGGTCCCTCCAGTCATATGAATGTGTAAATTTAATGTTGACAGCATTGCTGAGTCGAATCTAGCATGGGAAACACAGATGTTAAGGTGTTTGTCGTAATTTCAAGGGAGAATTTATGGGGAATTTCTTTTAGGATTTCAGCGCTCTTGTAGAAAACTACAACCAATTTTAATTACTGTTGAGCTACTGGCTATTTACATCTCCCTTGCTCTTGTTGTCCTCCTCGGGCACTTTGACATTACAATGGGAAATTGGGAACCGACTCCAAAGTTGTTTTCGATCTATCTGGTATGCTAAAGGAAACTCGACAAATGCATCAACTTCTGGTGTGCAACTGTTGGATCTCGATTAGTCAGCTACATATGGTGCAATTATCATTTGCGTATCGGGAGGGCAATTTCATAGCCGATGCTTTGCCTAAGGATGCGACACCTCAAGCTATTTTTTCTCTAGTTTGTTTTACTGTTCCACTTTTAATTTTAAAGTTGTTGCAAACTGATTGTAAAGGCTCTTATTATAAAGTTTGTGCTAATTATTTACCTAACTGTGTACGAAATAGACAAAACAATCTGTAGGGACCATTTAGTAAACCTATTATTTTTTGTTAGTGAAGTACTCAAAGTTTATTTGAAAAATTATATACTAACCACCGATCAACAGTGATGTACTAAAAAAATACTTACAACCAAACTCTCGCAAGTGGTGAACCGCCCCCGACCCCACCCCACCTTCCAACCCCCCCCCCCCCCCCCCCCCACACACACACACACACACGAAAGGTGATTAATTTCAGTCCTGGTTTTTTAATTAAGCTTGTAAACCATAATTAAAGCTCTATCATAATTGGCCCCTTGCTTTTCAAACAGGAAGGAACATTAGTAATACTTTCGTGAAAATTCATAATTGATGACTGCCATTATAAACTTTGGTGCGTCATCCATTCAAGTAATAGAATACGAATCACTGTGACACACGCGTTGCACGTACACAAATAAAGTTAATAATATGAATTTTGTTTTAAAAAAATTAGGTATCACGTATGAGTGCTTATTACCACATTCGGCATAATAAGATTCAAATTATAGAGATTAAAAATGTCCTTTTTAGGTAGTTGTCTAATATTTAAGTTTTTATTTTGTGTCAATTTTCAAAAAGGAATTTTTTTTTTATAGAATGTCAAGTGTCAAAGTTTTGGGTAGGTAATTATGTAACACGAAAAAATGTTACACCAAAAGAATCATTCTCATTATATGATTTAGATTTAGAAATGTATATTTTAGCATATTTTGTCCGTTGGTGGGCAACAATTATCCTAATCTTTTAGTCCAGCAAAAATCACACAAATGAAAGAGACCACCAGTTGCTTAACAAATTTTTTTTTTGTTGACTCCATGACCAGGTCTTCAAATTAGTTAGGAAATTAGTAATTTCAGTTCAGCATTAGTATCAGTTTGAAAGTAACTTTTAGAATGAGATTCCCCGTAGCCATTAGTTAGTTATCTAAAAGGAATATTTAGTCAGAGATTACACGTTTTATACTATTCCTGGTCCTGTCAAAGGCCTAGACAATTCTACCACTTTGAAGATTGAAATGCTAAACTATGGGAGGACTTCCACTTATACTGCCCAAAAACAAGAGGAAGCTGAAACTAAATTCACCATTGCTGGCTCTAATAGGAAAATACGGTCAATACAATTTGTTCCGTTATATTTATATCAAAATGAATAAATTGATCAATTTTCTTTTTTGGGTCGTTCCACAAAAAATGATCACTTTCAAATTAAAAAAGATTATGTAGGTATTTTTACATGTTTACCTTCTTATACCTTTTATTTTATTCTATTTCTCTCTCCACATTTAACATTATACCAATCAATTTTCTCTCTCCTAACTCACTCTCTTACCCCCTCTTTCTAAAGGGTAAAATAGAAAAACACACACAATATATAACTTAAATCCTTAATATGAATGCAAAGTCAAACTGATTAAATTTTCAGGGACATGTATCAAAGTATTGCGAAGTACATAGATAACTACACCCAATATCTTAACCCAGAAACCTAAATGTATAAAAAAGTCAAAAAGTTAGAGAGAGAACTTAATTGGAGGGCGAAAAAAGTGCGAGAAAGGTTCCTTTTATGGCATCTCCGCCACTTGTTCTTCTCCATTGTGCGTACGAGTATAAGACTCAAACACATATTACCAAGAGGAGTCAATCAATTTGAAACAAATGTCTTCAACTGTTTATGTAAGAAAAACACGTTTCCTCACTCATGACACACACAATGTAAACACTTTCAAAAACTCTAATGATTTATCAAAATTGTCCTTTATGATTATGTTTTGTGAAAATACTTTAACATGTAAAAAATATTTGGTTAGACCATCTGGTATCCGGACAACACATTGGGAGCTAGCCGACTAATTCGGGGTTCGAGCTGAACAGGACTACATGGGTAACAAAATTCTCGATATCAAATTTTAACGCAGTTGCATTCTCAGGGCTCGAACTCGAGACTTCCGATTAAGTTAGAACTACCCCCTGCTAACTAACTAACATACGCGCTTAGTGATCACACAGCCCAAAACAAAATTTTAGACGTGAATGAAATGTCCAGAGGGTTCCCATGGAAATACACAGGGTTGTTGTAGGATCTAAGGATATCACCTCCACGCATGGGACTAGTCAGTCAGTCGTACCCCAAATGAGTAGACAACGTGTTAACACAAAACGTGGTAAAACTGAAGCCGCCCAAACCAAACCTTTTACCCTGAAAGAGAGGAAACAACGCAGCAAACACCAAGTCATTGATTGAAGAGGGGAGAAACCTTAACCCTTTAGACAGACATATACTCCAAACCAATGTTTTTGCCCCACAAGCAATCAACTCTTCAAGGCTCCATTCTAATGGTGGCTACACCACACCCGTCAATTGCAACCCTAACAACCACAAATTTTGACCTCGTCCCAAAAAAGAAACGTATTTGCTGAGTCATTCGTGGCCTAGCTCAGTACAACTCGGCATCTCCTGACTCACCCATCTCAATCTCTTGGGTTGGCCCCCAAAAGTTCCTCCCCTTTTGCTTGCGTGGCCCGGAAAACTCTACCTTTCCCCCAATCAACATCCGCCACGTCGTCCCCTTTAACAAGAAGCACTATTTTATCATTTCGGCTTCTTCCCCATTCTCACCTTTATAAAAGGTTCCGAACTCCTCCTTCCCTCAAGCCTCTCCTCCCCATTTTCACTCCTTTTCTTTTCTCTCTGAAAAAAGTGCTAAGAACTTAGATTAAAATTTTTTGGAATATTTTTATTCTTGGGAAGTGTTGAGAAGAAATGGAGATTACGGATATTAACATTATTACTGATTTTGGAGCGGGAATGAAATGCCTGCAAAACCCGTCCCTCATCTCCAGATTCCTGTCCCTCTCGGGTATCGAAAAGGTGCCTCAGGTGTACAGCTTCTGGAAATGGGGTGCCATCGTTCTTGTAATCTTTGCTGCTTTCACCGGCGTAATCAACAGAATCAAGCTCCTCATCATCCGGGTCCGTACAGTCAATTGCCTGCCTTCCGTTTCCCAGCCACTTTTGCAAGAATCGGACGACGATTTTGACTTGACCGACGACGAGACGTCGTCATCCGTGGCGGCATCAGATTACGATGACGATACCGACCAAACTTCGCCGTTCGAGGATCGGAGACAAGTCGATGAAGATTTCCGGGTGGCGGGTTCGAGCTCTTGTTGGGGGCGGCAATGGCAAAACGGCGACTTCAAGCTCCGGCGGCGGTGCAGCGTCGGCGACCTGTTCTCCTGGCCGGAATTTTCCGCCGGCAAAAGTGTCGTCAAGCTATGGGACAGCTTAGGGCTAGGTTTAGATTTTGATGACTCATCTGAAACTGAGATATCTATGTGGGATTTAAACAAGGACGTTAAAATAAGCTCCATTTTAGGCGGGAGGGGTCAGATTCCGGCGGTGGCGATGGTTTCACCGGCGGTGCTTTTATCCGGGGAACTGAGTAGTAACGGCGGTTTCCTGTTGGCGGCGCATGACGTCAGGATGGGACGTCATAACCCGGCGATACGTGCGGAGTGGCGGCCGCGGCTGGGGAAGGCGGTGGGAATAAATTCCGGCGGGAATGAGAAAGTGTATGTCAGGGATGGCGTCACCGGCGCTTTGACGGTGGGGGACTTGAGGAACGCGAATATTCCGCTGGAGAATTCCGCGGGGGCTGACGGCGAGACATGGTGGGACGCTCACGCCGTTATTGACGAGTTCGGTGAGTGAGTTTGTTGAGATTCACGCGGAGGTCTTATCTGTTCTCGAAAGGGCAAAATTGTCCATAAATAAGTCCATGTAATTTATAGGAAAGGTGTAGGACAATGTTGTTGTCTGTATATACATTTATTCTTTTCTTTATTGCATTTTTTTTTATTTTACAATAGTTTTTACTTTTCTACCAAATTTAGCGTTATGGACTCTTATGTTTCGCTTGTTGGGTTCCGACTTAACATTATACTACAAGAGTCCATCTATGAAATGAAATCAAAAGATTAAGCTTGAAAGACAGCATGTTGTCTTCTCAGGTCTCCATTTCATATATGTATATAATATCAAGTATCAACGAAAAAAAAATGAAGAAGAAATTGCTCAAATACTACGTAACAAAAATGTTTCATTTTTTTTATCCTGGAGTTGAAGATAGTCATTCGCAAGACTATAACGCACCAAGTGCACCAGATATGCGATAGGCATTCAATTCTGTCAATTCAACGTTTATGGCTCGTGCATGTGACAACTTCGTAATCAAGCAGGCAAAGAATAGTCCAACTAAAAAATGCTGAAGTGGAATCATGGGGTTAACTATGACTCGCACGGGGAGCATCTTGTACGTGAGTTTCGCTTGAGCATCTTAAAGTTAGTAATGAAACCTTGGTGGTTTTGAGCTAGTCCTTGGTGATATTCGAGTTCCCAAAATGACACTTGAGTCCAATACTACTATGAGCATGATGGTAGAATCGAATCAGACTTCGAACTAGTCCAGGCAATGGTTCAGAGATTATTGGTGCCACTCATGATTTTAACCTGTTCTACTATTGATTTGGTTTGGAATTCAAATTATATCATTATTTTCGTAGATCTAACTTAGATATACCATAAATATACACAGGATAAAATTTAAGACAAGCAGGCATATGGCTTAGAGGTTCAGCGCTTACGCCCAGGATCAAATCTGGGTGGGTGTCTTGTTATTTAATTTGTAAAATAAGCTGATTGCAATTCTAATAATGGATTGAACCATCCTATTCTGGCCCGATTCAAACTCACTTTGACCAATTCATTCGCAATCAGATACATTTTACTCTATTCAAGACATCAAATCAGTACAATGATCAATTAACAATCAATCCAGATTAGAAAAAAAAATTAACAATCAATCCAGCACTCCGATTCAGTTCCATAACTATTGAAGATGAACAAAAGCCTTCATATCATTGGTAAATGTAGGGCACTAAGCATAAAGCACTAATCATTCGGTCCTAGCCCTCACCTGTGTGAAAGAAAAGAAGGTGGCTTTTTAGATTCTCCTTTTTGATAAGCGGAAAGTACTTGCCAGAAAGTCTAGGCGAAGCATCCACTCAGTGCAAATATAATATATGCCACATTTTTGTCGTGGTTCACTCCTCGTGATTCATCGGACAAATTAAAGTAAGTTTGTTATGTACAATACATTTGTATTAGTCGCGGCGAAGTCTACTCATTACCTGACAGATCCAGTCCAATGTTAAATAATTAAATGAGGATATTATCTATTGGTAAACTTGTGGATAATTTTTATCCATGCCCGTGTAAGTGTCCGCACAAGTAAGGTAAGAGTGGGTTGGACATGGATATACTTGTGAATAAATAATACTTAGGGTTTTAATTTTTATCTCTGTCACTCTAACACTCCAGCACTTTGCGCCTCTGTATGTGCGTGTGTACTACTTATTTTGCGTATGAAGCGTGGGTCTCCATGCGTGTGTGGTCCTTGCGCGTGCACATCAGCTATGAATTAGTGTACGTTGTCTATTCTATGAGCGTGCACGTGTCTGTACGTCTATCGTTTGTGTGCTGTTTATTTTGTCTTTAAGAGAGAAAGATAGTGTGTGTGTGTGGAAAAATGGGAAGAGAAAAAAAGGCGATGAAAACATTAGATTATCCGTTGATATACCCGTTCTAAGGTGGGTTGGGCATGGATCTAAGAAAACGTTACCCATAAAATTCCAAGTAAATTCTACCTACGATGAGTTACCCGCAGGGATCCAATTGCCGGGTGTTGGCACCAAAAAATTCTACCTGTAACCACAAGACCTTTACCTACGATGAGTTACCCGCAGGGATCCAATTGTCGGGTGCTGGCACCAAATATTTTGACCAGTAGTGTGCAGACATGTGACATAGTGATAGCCACAGAAGAAATGCATGAATAAAGGAAGTGGAAAAGAACACGGTTACAGTGTTCCCGAATTATAAGGAGTAGATGAATAAGTAAAGAAAGCGGGAGAACCAAATATTTGAATAAGCCATACAAGAAGGAAGAAACCGCCAATCGATGTCACGGTCGATAACGCACCATGAAAGTTGGGTAGTGGAGACAAGAAAGAGGAAACCGCCAGTCAATGCCACGATCGATAATGCACCATGGAAGTCGGCTAGTGGGGACAAGAAAGAGGAAACCGCTCGTCAATGTCACGATTGATAACGCACCATGGAAGTCGGGATTTTAAAGTAAACCGCAATGGACATGATTAAGGAGTTTTCAGAAATCATGGAGATTGAGATAAAAGATGACAGTTACCAAGGAAGAGCAGTTACAGACATTATCAAGTATAAAACAGATGAAAGGTAACAGAGAAAGAGGTCGTCAATCTTTCCAACTACATTTAGACTAAGAAAATAACATAGATAGCTTGCATATTTCTCTTGTAAGGAGACTTTTAGATGATTTGTGTAACTCCGATAGGAAGCATAGTTCGTTGTAAGAATTGTGTTCGAATCACGATCACTGTTGTGTTTGTAATTCAAGTGGGCGCATCGATTATCGATCTAGTTAGTTTGCTATTATTAGTGAGTTTTCCTTTTTAGTGAAGTCCTCAGGCCCGAGAGGCAAAAAAGATCCCATGCTGTTCATCGATTGCGTCGTCAGCGAGCGATCGATAGTGAGTTTGCCCAGCAGCGCAAACATTGGCACGCCCAGTGGGACCCAGGTAGCTAAAAAAGAAAACTATGCCCAACACACGGAGCAATGTTGTGAGGCGAAATTGTACCACTAATGGTATCGAGAATTCAAACACCAACAACAATGGTAATGGCTCAGAAGAAACAAGAAATAATCAAGCCGTTAACGACATGAATGGAACTGAAAATATGAACGCTAACGTTCAAGATTCAGGAATTTTCAACAGAGGAAGCTCCAGTGACAGTGGAAGTCTTAACCTGGGGATGCCGAATATCAGTCACAGTATCCAAACTTTGGCACAGATAATGGACCAGGTTAGTTCATCAAACCAAGAAGTTAAAGATATGGTATCTAGGTTTATGATTGTTATGGAAAATCAAACTATGTCTTTGAATAAATTGGTTACTGAGCAGAGTCAGTTTGGTTCTAAAATAGTAGAAGAAGTGAAGCGAGCTTCAGAGGAAAGAAATACCTCTGAAAAAGAAATGGTAAAAGGTTTGTCAGGAGAAATCCAAAAACAGACTGCTTCTATCGCTAAAGTAGTAAATTCGAAATTGCAAAAGGGGAAAGCCCCTATTATCGATCATATTGATTCTTTGGAGATCGACGGGTCTCCTATAAGGATCGAAAATGCTGTAAAGCAAGCAAATGGTCTAAGCTCAAACCAACCGGATGATTCTGGTTGGTACATTCCCGCACCTATCGACGGAGGGGAAAACGGGCTAAATAGGAAAGAAGTAGGAGGAAGTGGAACAAATAATCATGCTATATGGCCCAATAGTATCAACATCCCTAGAAATGGGAACAACCAGCATTATGCTAATCAGGGAGTAGAGGGTCCCTACGCTCCTCCTCATAAGAGGAACCTAGAAAAGGTGAATAGGTTTGAAAACCCAATGTTTGAATAGACGACCGATAACGGTCAAATAAACAATAAAGAGAGGGTAGGTTACAAACCTATACCACACCTACCACACGAATTCCATCGAGTTGGAATGGGCCAAGTGCCTCATCTCCCACATGAATTTCATCGAGTTGAAATGAATCAGATGCCACAATTCCCTCATGAATTTCCACGAGTTGGAATGGGTCAGGGTTACAGGCCTATTGATAGGCCTTTATATCGAAAACCATACCCTGATGATATCGATCAGTGGGAAATGCCTAGGGGGGCAAAGATCCCAGAATTTAGTCTTTTCCATGGTGAAGGAAACCAGTCGACCATCGAACACATTTCTAGGTTTACCTTTCAATGTGGGGATTTGAGCCAAGTTGATTGGGTCAAGTTGAAATGGTTTCAATATTCATTAACTGGCGTAGCATTCTCATGGTTTGCAAATTTGCCACCTAATTCAGTGTTCTTTTTTAGAGACATGGAAGTTTTATTCCATACTCAAATTTTTAAAATGGAACCTGAAATTTCGTTGGCTGATTTGGCTAGGTTGAAACAACATTCAGGAGAAAATGCTGAACAGTTTTTGGAAAGGTTCAAAGCTTCAAAAAATAAATGCCATTTTCAAATGCCAGAATCAGAATTGGCAAATTTAGCTCTCAATGGTCTAGATCTCGAAATTAGGAAAAAATTCGAAGGAATGGAGTTTAGAAATGTTTTTGAATTATCATCCAGAGTGACTCGATATGAAACCTTGTTGAGAGAAGAACAGATTAAGAAAAATTATTCTATGGGAACTTATTACCAGGATCCCATCGATCTAGAGGTAGACGCTGCAGAAATGGTTGGGAAGAAGCCAGTCATCTATGATACTTTGGTTAAAGTAAAAAATCCCATCAGCTTGTCTTCGAGACAACCAAACAAGTTAAATCCATCGCCTCCACTGAGGAAATACTCGTTCGATATAAATCAAGCGGATCAGATTTTTGATCATCTTTTGCAGATTAAATTCATTCAGTTGCAAGGACCTCTTTGAATAACAAAGGATAAGAAGTCAAAATTCTGTAAGTGGCACAATACTATTAGTCATAATACTAATAATTGTGTTATTTTTTGAAATGCGGTGCAGGATCAAATCGAAGCCGGACTTCTCAAATTTATGGACAAAGACAAAGAGGTGATGGAAGTAGACAGTGACCCTTTTCCAGAGATGGGCACTTCTATGTCAGAAATCAGACCGATAGGAGAGCCAATATGTCAGAGTTGTGGTTCCTCTAGAGAATTGTCAGAAAAAATACGGCGAAAAGACCACTTGGCAAAAGATAAAATACGTCGAGAAACAGCACCAGAAGACAGACCAAGAAAATCGGAGTTGTTCAGGCCAGACATGAGTTTTAGACAGCCAAATATGGCTAATCAAGTTATCTATCAAAACAACATAGGAGCCGGACATTTTGGATCAAATATGGTGAAACCAAGATCTGGACCATTTGATCCAACATATGTGTCCAAAAATTACAAAGGAAAAAATTCTATACCAGCCGGATAAAGAAATGAATATCGGGTGATGCGAAGATACCGAGGAGAATCTAGGATGTTGAAACCAAAAATCCCTTCTGATGAAGATTGGCATACAGTTAGACAAGAGAAAGTTCCTTTCCCAGAGACGTATCAAGGTTTAAGTCGAACACAGAAGCGTCGGGTTCAAAGGAAGTTCGCAGCCATAATGCAGAGAGAATTAGAGATCAAACAAGCCCAACTCGAAAGGAGGAAGTGGACTTGGACAAAAGAAGAAGAGGGTGTGAACTTAGCTGAAGTTCAACATAAGAAACAAACAGAAGAAGAGTTTCTTCAGGCAATGATTGCAAAAGGAAAATTTCAACCACTTGAGTAGATGTCGATTGATAAAGAAGAAAATATGGATACTCACGAAGGAAAAGAAGTGAAGAAAGAAAACAAAGCAACCGTCAGAGATAAAAAGGTAGAAACCAAAAGAAGGTTATTCTTTGGAGAACACGAAACAAGTATCGACTGCAATATGGTGTTTGTTCTTCCTCTCACATTTGGAGCAAAAGAAGAGCAAATGGTTCAAGACGAAGAAGATGTGGAGGACGAAAAGGCACCGGTACCAAACAGCTTTGCAGTTAAAGAAGGGGATGTAATAGCAAGTGAGATGAGCCAAAATCATTCAGACAAAGGAATAATGATCGATCATGGAAACAGAGTCATATTAACCAAACCAGATCCTCAAAAGACAAGGCATTTGAAGCCTTTATTTATCTCCACACTGATGGATGGTCAACCAGTGGCCAGAGTATTGGTTGATAATGGAGCAGAGGTTGAAAAGCTTATGGGGGATAAGGAAGTCCCCGCTGTCATTTTTTATGATGCTGTTGACATTTGTGGATGAGAGCATAGAGATAGGCCTAAGCAGTTGGAGTTGGGAGTCGAAATTAGGAATCCATTGATCGACAGTTATATAATGCCATTTCAAACTTCTTATCCTTTTTTTTTTTTTTTTTTGATAGGATAAGAAGTTTGAAATGGCATTACATAGCTGTCGAAATAGCTTGATGACATCATCACGCTATTTTGGGGGCATCTTTTGCACGAAGCAAAATATAGCGATTCGACCTAGCAAGGCTGGTTGTCCATTAGCCTCAACATGCCACAACATCAGGAAGTTAAGGATCCGGCCAAGGACAAGGCTCCATTTAAAGCTGATATGTCATAACAACAAGTTGGTGTTTGTTTATCACTGTCAGATCAATAGCAACAATTGCTAAATGAAATGTGACCAGTTCTGAGAAAATAAAGGACACATGACTTGTATATACAAGATATCAAGTTTTAACTGTGCGACATGTCCTCATGGGAAGAAATGTAAGAAATGCGAAAAAATCTAGATGAATACTTGGACAAGAAGGTAAAAACGAGGCTTTATCTGATCTTAACACGTGACAAAGTAGATCAAATCAAAGAAGCTTAAAAATGAACACTAGAGTATCACATACAAACACACATGGCTGCTCCATGTTGGATTGACCGGAGGCTAAATAATTGCAAGCCCAAACATAATCATCTTCAGTACCACACACAAACTAGCTAGCTCCTAGTTTGATAGCACACCTTTGTTTATCCTCGGTAGGCGTGTTTATCTTAGGTACATCAAACCATCTGTTTAACTTATGTGTGTGTCACCAAAGTATATTTAATCCACATATTGAAGCTTTTGTACTATCAAAACGACACCAATTTACAAGAGTCTGATTATTACAAAATGATGAAGGTAAACTGCCTATGATCAATGTACTTATATACTTGGTCTGTTTAGGATTAGGAGTATATTAGGTAGGAGTAGCTATGACTTAAATAGCACTGAGAAAATCCCAAAGCTTTAGGCTAAAAGAGTTATGAGGATATCCCCCAAGTCCTCGCGTATCATTTGAGAATTATGTTTACACGTGATCTCGTCAGGACCTGGCATGCCCACGTTTTATAAGACATATAAACCTTCCAAAGGGTACGTGTCAGAGCGTTTTACAAGCAAAAAATTGCGTGCAATTTGGTTAGCTTGAAATAAGAATTTATGCACCGTTGGATCAACTTGTCCTTCTTGCTCGTGCTCGGGCTCGTACTTCTTTTATGAGTTTTGGATTTTCAGCTTCTCTTTAGCAACTCAGCTCCTCGTCGACCTCTTTGTCCTAACACTCGGGTCCCTCCAGTCATATGAATGTGTAAATTTAATGTTGACAGCATTGCTGAGTCGAATCTAGCATGGGAAACACAGATGTTAAGGTGTTTGTCGTAATTTCAAGGGAGAATTTATGGGGAATTTCTTTTAGGATTTCAGCGCTCTTGTAGAAAACTACAACCAATTTTAATTACTGTTGAGCTACTGGCTATTTACATCTCCCTTGCTCTTGTTGTCCTCCTCGGGCACTTTGACATTACAATGGGAAATTGGGAACCGACTCCAAAGTTGTTTTCGATCTATCTGGTATGCTAAAGGAAACTCGACAAATGCATCAACTTCTGGTGTGCAACTGTTGGATCTCGATTAGTCAGCTACATATGGTGCAATTATCATTTGCGTATCGGGAGGGCAATTTCATAGCCGATGCTTTGCCTAAGGATGCGACACCTCAAGCTATTTTTTCTCTAGTTTGATTTACTGTTCCACTTTTAATTTTAAAGTTGTTGCAAACCGATTGTAAAGGCTCTTATTATAAAGTTTGTGCTAATTATTTACCTAACCGTGTACGAAATAGACAAAACAATCTGTAGGGACCATTTAGTAAACCTATTATTTTTTGTTAGTGAAGTACTCAAAGTTTATTTGAAAAATTATATACTAACCACCGATCAACAGTGATGTACTAAAAAAATACTTACAACCAAACTCTCGCAAGTGGTGAACCGCCCCCGACCCCACCCCACCTTCCAACCCCCCCCCCCCCCCCCCCCCACACACACACACACACACACACGAAAGGTGATTAATTTCAGTCCTGGTTTTTTAATTAAGCTTGTAAACCATAATTAAAGCTCTATCATAATTGGCCCCTTGCTTTTCAAACAGGAAGGAACATTAGTAATACTTTCGTGAAAATTCATAATTGATGACTGCCATTATAAACTGCGGTGCATCGTCAATTCAAGGAATAGAATACGAGTCACTGTAGTACACGCGTTGCACACACAAAAATAAAGTTAATAATATGAATTTTGTTTTAAAAAGATTAGGTATCACGTATAAGTGCTTATAACCACATTCGGCAAAATGAGATTCAAATTTTAGAGATTAAAAATGTCCTTTTCAGGTAGTTGTTTAATATTTAAGTTACTATTTTGTGTCAATTTTCAAAAGGAAAAAAAAATTATAGAATGTCAAGTGTCAAAGTTTTGGGTAGGTAATTATGTAACACCAAAAAGATGTTACACCAAAAGATTTATTCTCATTATATAATTTAGATTTAGAAATGTATATTTTAGCATCTTTTGTCCGTTGGTGGGCAACAATTATCCTAATCTTTTAGTCCAGCAAAAATCACACAAATGAAAGCGACCACCAGTTGCTTAACAAATTTTTTTTTTTGTTGACTCCATGACCAGGTCTTCAAATTATTTAGGAAATTAGTAATTTCAGTTCAGCATTAGTATCAGTTTGAAAGTAACTTTTAGAATGAGATTCCCCGTAGCCATTAGTTAGTTATCTAAAAGGAATATTTAGTCTAAGATTACACGTTTTATACTATTCCTGGTCCTGTCAAAGGCCTAGACAATTCTACCACTTTGAAGATTGAAATGCTAAACTATGGGAGGACTTCCACTTATCCTGCCCAAAAACAAGAGGAAGCTGAAACTAAATTCACCATTGCTGGCTCTAATAGGAAAATACGGTCAATACAATTTGTTCCGTTATATTTATATCAAAATGAATAAATTGATCATATTTTTTATTTTGGGTCGTCACACAAAATTGATCACTTTCAAATTAAAAAAGATTATGTAGGTATTTTTACATGTTTACTTTCTTATACCTTTTATTTTATTTTATTTCTCTGTCCACATTTAATACTATACCAATCAATTTTCTCTCTCTTAACTCACTCTCTTCCCCCCCTCTCTGAAGGGTAAAATAAAAAAAAAACACACGATAGATAACTTAAATCATTAATATGCGTGCAAAGTCAAACTGATCAAATTTTCAGGGACGGGTATCAAAGTATTGCGAAATACAGAGATAACTACACCCAATATCTTAACCCAGAAACCTAAATGTATAAAAAAGTCAAAAAGTTAGAGAGAGAACTTAATTGGAGGGCGAAAAAAGTGCGAGAAAGGTTCCTTTTATGGCATCTCCGCCACTTGTTCTTCTCCATTGTGCGTACGAGTATAAGACTCAAACACATATTACCAAGAGGAGTCAATCAATTTGAAACAAATGTCTTCAACTGTTTATGTAAGAAAAACACGTTTCCTCACTCATGACACACACAATGTAAACACTTTCAAAAACTCTAATGATTTATCAAAACTGTCCTTTATGATTATGTTTTGTGAAAATACTTTAACATGTCACACGACCCAAAAAAAAAAAAAAAATTTGGTTAGACCATCTGGTATCCGGACAACACATTGGGAGCTAGCCGACTAATTCGGGATTCGAGCTGGACATGACTACATGAGCGGCAAAATTCTCCCTATCAAGTTTTAACGCAGCTGCATTCTCAGGACTCGAACTCGAGACTTCCGATAAAGTTAGAACTATCCCCTGCTAACTAACATACGAGCTTAGTGATCACACAGTCCAAAATAAAATTTTAGACGTGAATGAAATGTGCAGAGGGTTCCCATGGAAATACACAGGGTTGTTGTAGGATCTAAGGATATCACCTCCACGCATGGGACTAGTCAGTCAGTCGTACCCCAAATGAGTAGACAACGTGTTAACACAAAACGTGGTAAAACTGAAGCCGCCCAAACCAAACCTTTTACCCTAAAAGAGAGGAAACAACGCAGCAAACACCAAGTCATTGATTGAAGAGGGGAGAAACCTTTAACCCTTTAGACAGACATATACTCCAAACCAATGTTTTTGCCCCACAAGCAATCAACTCTTCAAGGCTCCATTCTAATGGTGGCTACACCACACCCGTCAATTGCAACCCTAACAACCACAAATTTTGACCTCGTCCCAAAAAAGAAACGTATTTGCTGAGTCATTCGTGGCCTAGCTCAGTACAACTCGGCATCTCCTGACTCACCCATCTCAATCTCTTGGGTTGGCCCCCAAAAGTTCCTCCCCTTTTGCTTGCGTGGCCCGGAAAACTCTACCTTTCCCCCAATCAACATCCGCCACGTCGCCCCCTTTAACAAGAAGCACTATTTTATCATTTCGGCTTCTTCCCCATTCTCACCTTTATAAAAGGTTCCGAACTCCTCCTTCCCTCAAGCCTCTCCTCCCCATTTTCACTCCTTTTCTTTTCTCTCTGAAAAAAGTGCTAAGAACTTAGATTAAAATTTTTTGGAATATTTTTATTCTTGGGAAGTGTTGAGAAGAAATGGAGATTACGGATATTAACATTATTACTGATTTTGGAGCGGGAATGAAATGCCTGCAAAACCCGTCCCTCATCTCCAGATTCCTGTCCCTCTCGGGTATCGAAAAGGTGCCTCAGGTGTACAGCTTCTGGAAATGGGGTGCCATCGTTCTTGTAATCTTTGTTGCTTTCACCGGCGTAATCAACAGAATCAAGCTCCTCATCATCCGGGTCCGTACAGTCAATTGCCTGCCTTCCGTTTCCCAGCCACTTTTGCAAGAATCGGACGACGATTTGGACTTGACTGACGACGAGACGTCGTCATCCGCGGCGGCATCAGATTACGATGACGATACCGACCAAACTTCGCCGTTCGAGGATCGGAGACAAGTCGATGAAGATTTCCGGGTGGCGGGTTCGAGCTCTTGTTGGGGGCGGCAATGGCAAAACGGCGACTTCAAGCTCCGGCGGCGGTGCAGCGTCGGCGACCTGTTCTCCTGGCCGGAATTTTCCGCCGGCAAAAGTGTCGTCAAGCTATGGGACAGCTTAGGGCTAGGTTTAGATTTTGATGACTCATCTGAAACTGAGATATCTATGTGGGATTTAAACAAGGACGTTAAAATAAGCTCCATTTTAGGCGGGAGGGGTCAGATTCCGGCGGTGGCGATGGTTTCACCGGCGGTGCTTTTATCCGGGGAACTGAGTAGTAACGGCGGTTTCCTGTTGGCGGCGCATGACGTCAGGATGGGACGTCATAACCCGGCGATACGTGCGGAGTGGCGGCCGCGGCTGGGGAAGGCGGTGGGAATAAATTCCGGCGGGAATGAGAAAGTGTATGTCAGGGATGGCGTCACCGGCGCTTTGACGGTGGGGGACTTGAGGAACGCGAATATTCCGCTGGAGAATTCCGCGGGGGCTGACGGCGAGACATGGTGGGACGCTCACGCCGTTATTGACGAGTTCGGTGAGTGAGTTTGTTGAGATTCACGCGGAGGTCTTATCTGTTCTCGAAAGGGCAAAATTGTCCATAAATAAGTCCATGTAATTTATAGGAAAGGTGTAGGACAATGTTGTTGTCTGTATATACATTTATTCTTTTCTTTATTGCATTTTTTTTTTTTTACGATAGTTTTTACTTTTCTACCAAATTTAGCGTTATGGACTCTTATGTTTCGCTTGTTGGGTTCCGACTTAACATTATACTACAAGAGTCCATCTATGAAATGAAATCAAAAGATTAAGCTTGAAAGACAGCATGTTGTCTTCTCAGGTCTCCATTTCATATATGTATATAATATCAAGTATCAACGAAAAAAAAATGAAGAAGAAATTGCTCAAATACTACGTAACAAAAATGTTTCAATTTTTTTTATCCTGGAGTTGAAGATAGTCATTCGCAAGACTATAACGCACCAAGTGCACCAGATATGCGATAGGCATTCAATTCTGTCAATTCAACGTTTATGGCTCGTGCATGTGACAACTTCGTAATCAAGCAGGCAAAGAATAGTCCAACTAAAAAATGCTGAAGTGGAATCATGGGGTTAACTATGACTCGCACGGGGAGCATCTTGTACGTGAGTTTCGCTTGAGCATCTTAAAGTTAGTAATGAAACCTTGGTGGTTTTGAGCTAGTCATTGGTGATATTCGAGTTCCCAAAATGACACTTGAGTCCAATACTACTATGAGCATGATGGTAGAATTGAATCAGACTTCGAACTAGTCCAGGCAATGGTTCAGAGATTATTGGTGCCACTCATGATTTTAACCTGTTCTACTATTGATTTGGTTTGGAATTCAGATTATATCATTATTTTCGTAAATCTAACTTAGATATACCATAAATATACACATGATAAAATTTAAGACAAGCAGGCATATGGCTTAGAGGTTCAGCGCTTACGCCCAGGATCAAATCTGGGTGGGTGTCTTGTTATTTAATTTGTAAAATAAGCTGATTGCAATTCTAATAATGGATTGAACCATCCTATTCTGGCCCGATTCAAACTCACTTTGACCAATTCATTCGCAATCAGATACATTTTACTCTATTCAAGACATCAAATCAGTACAATGATCAATTAACAATCAATCCAGATTAGAAAAAAAAATTAACAATCAATCCAGCACTCCGATTCAGTTCCATAACTATTGAAGATGAACAAAAGCCTTCATATCATTGGTAAATGTAGGGCACTAAGCATAAAGCACTAATCATTCGGTCCTAGCCCTCACTTGTGTGAAAGAAAAGAAGGTGGCTTTTTAGATTCTCCTTTTTGATAAGCGGAAAGTCTAGGCGAAGCATCCACTCAGTGCAAATATAATATATGCCACATTTTTGTCGTGGTTCACTCCTCGTGATTCATCGGACAAATTAAAGTAAGTTTGTTATGTACAATTCATTTGTATTAGTCGCGGCGAAGTCTACTCATTACCTGACAGATCCAGTCCAATGTTAAATAATTAAATGAGGATATTATCTATTGGTAAACTTGTGGATAATTTTTATCCATGCCCGTGTAAGTGTCCGCACAAGTAAGGTAAGATTGGGTTGGACATGGATATACTTGTGAATAAATAATACTTAGGGTTTTAATTTTTTATCTCTGTCATTTTATTTTTTCCCTCGGTTACATAGCAACTCTAACACTCCAGCACTTTGCGCCTCTGTATGTGCGTGTGTACTACTTATTTTGCGTATGAAGCGTGGGTCTCCATGCGTGTGTGGTCCTTGCGCGTGCGCATCAGCTATGAATTAGTGTACGTTGTCTATTCTATGAGCGTGCACGTGTGTGTACGTCTATCGTTTGTGTGCTGTTTGTTTTGTCTTTAAGAGAGAAAGAGAGTGTGTGTGTGTGGAAAAATGGGAAGAGAAAAAAAGGCGATGAAAACATTAGATTATCCGTTGATATACCCGTTCTAAGGTGGGTTGGGCATGGATCTAAGAAAACGTTACCCATAAAATTCCAAGTAAATTCTACTTGTAACCACAAGACCTTTACCTACGATGAGTTACCCGCAGGGATCCAATTGCCGGGTGTTGGCACCAAAAAATTCTACCTGTAACCACAAGACCTTTACCTACGATGAGTTACCCGCAGGGATCCAATTGTCAGGTGTTGGCACCAAATATTTTGACCAGTAGTGTGCAGACATGTGACATAGTGATAGCCACAGAAGAAATGCATGAATAAAGGAAGTGGAAAAGAACACGGTTACAGTGTTCCCGAATTATAAGGAGTAGATGAATAAGTAAAGAAAGCGGGAGAACCAAATATTTGAATAAGCCATACAAGAAGGAAGAAACCGCCAATCGATGTCACGGTCGATAACGCACCATGAAAGTTGGGTAGTGGAGACAAGAAAGAGGAAACCGCCAGTCAATGCCACGATCGATAATGCACCATGGAAGTCGGCTAGTGGGGACAAGAAAGAGGAAACCGCTCGTCAATGTCACGATTGATAACGCACCATGGAAGTCGGGATTTTAAAGTAAACCGCAATGGACATGATTAAGGAGTTTTCAGAAATCATGGAGATTGAGATAAAAGATGACAGTTACCAAGGAAGAGCAGTTACATACATTATCAAGTATAAAACAGATGAAAGGTAACAGAGAAAGAGGTCGTCAATCTTTCCAACTACATTTAGACTAAGAAAATAACATAGATAGCTTGCATATTTCTCTTGTAAGGAGACTTTTAGATGATTTGTGTAACTCCGATAGGAAGCATAGTTCGTTGTAAGAATTGTGTTCGAATCACGATCACTGTTGTGTTTGTAATTCAAGTGGGCGCATCGATTATCGATCTAGTTAGTTTGCTATTATTAGTGAGTTTTCCTTTTTAGTGAAGTCCTCAGGCCCGAGAGGCAAAAAAGATCCCATGTTGTTCATCGATTGCGTCGTCAGCGCGCGATCGATAGTGAGTTTGCCCAGCAGCGCAAACATTGGCACGCCCAGTGGGACCCAGGTAGCTAAAAAAGAAAACTATGCCCAACACACGGAGCAATGTTGTGAGGCGAAATTGTACCACTAATGGTATCGAGAATTCAAACACCAACAACAATGGTAATGGCTCAGAAGAAACAAGAAATAATCAAGCCGTTAACGGCATGAATGGAACTGAAAATATGAACGCTTACATTCAAGATTCAGGAATTTTCAACGAAGGAAGCTCCAGTGACAGTGGAAGTCTTAACCTGGGGATGCCGAATATCAGTCACAGTATCCAAACTTTGGCACAGATAATGGACCAGGTTAGTTCATCAAACCAAGAAGTTAAAGATATGGTATCTAGGTTTATGATTGTTATGGAAAATCAAACTATGTCTTTGAATAAATTGGTTACTGAGCAGAGTCAGTTTGGTTCTAAAATAGTAGAAGAAGTGAAGCGAGCTTCAGAGGAAAGAAATACCTCTGAAAAAGAAATGGTAAAAGGTTTGTCAGGAGAAATCCAAAAACAGACTGCTTCTATCGCTAAAGTAGTAAATTCGAAATTGCAAAAGGGGAAAGCCCCTATTATCGATCATGTTGATTCTTTGGAGATCGACGGGTCTCCTATAAGGATCGAAAATGCTGTAAAGCAAGCAAATTGTCTAAGCTCAAACCAACCGCATGATTCTGGTTAGTACATTCCCGCACCTATCGACGGAGGGGAAAACGGGCTAAATAGGAAAGAAGTAGGAGGAAGTGGAACAAATAATCATGCTATATGGCCCAATAGTATCAACATCCCTAGAAATGGGAACAACCAGCATTATGCTAATCAGGGAGTAGAGGGTCCCTACGCTCCTCCTCATAAGAGGAACCTAGAAAAGGTGAATAGGTTTGAAAACCCAATGTTTGAATAGACGACCGATAACGGTCAAATAAACAATAAAGAGAGGGTAGGTTACAAACCTATACCACACCTACCACACGAATTCCATCGAGTTGGAATGGGCCAAGTGCCTCATCTCCCACATGAATTTCATCGAGTTGAAATGAATCAGATGCCACAATTCCCTCATGAATTTCCACGAGTTGGAATGGGTCAGGGATACATGCCTATTGATAGGCCTTTATATCGAAAACCATACCCTGATGATATCGATCAGTGGGAAATGCCTAGGGGGGCAAAGATCCCAGAATTTAGTCTTTTCCATGGTGAAGGAAACCAGTCGACCATCGAACACATTGCTAGGTTTACCTTTCAATGTGGGGATTTGAGCCAAGTTGATTGGGTCAAGTTGAAATGGTTTCAATATTCATTAACTGGCGTAGCATTCTCATGGTTTGCAAATTTGCCACCTAATTCAGTGTTCTTTTTTAGAGACATGGAAGTTTTATTCCATACTCAAATTTTTAAAATGGAACCTGAAATTTCGTTGGCTGATTTGGCTAGGTTGAAACAACATTCAGGAGAAAATGCTGAACAGTTTTTGGAAAGGTTCAAAGCTTCAAAAAATAAATGCCATTTTCAAATGCCAGAATCAGAATTGGCAAATTTAGCTCTCAATGGTCTAGATCTCGAAATTAGGAAAAAATTCGAAGGAATGGAGTTTAGAAATGTTTTTGAATTATCATCCAGAGTGACTCGATATGAAACCTTGTTGAGAGAAGAACAGATTAAGAAAAATTATTCTATGGGAACTTATTACCAGGATCCCATCGATCTAGAGGTAGACGCTGCAGAAATGGTTGGGAAGAAGCCAGTCATCTATGATACTTTGGTTAAAGTAAAAAATCCCATCAGCTTGTCTTCGAGACAACCAAACAAGTTAAATCCATCGCCTCCACTGAGGAAATACTCGTTCGATATAAATCAAGCGGATCAGATTTTTGATCATCTTTTGCAGATTAAATTCATTCAGTTGCAAGGACCTCTTTGAATAACAAAGGATAAGAAGTCAAAATTCTGTAAGTGGCACAATACTATTAGTCATAATACTAATAATTGTGTTATTTTTTGAAATGCGGTGCAGGATCAAATCGAAGCCGGACTTCTCAAATTTATGGACAAAGACAAAGAGGTGATGGAAGTAGACAGTGACCCTTTTCCAGAGATGGGCACTTCTATGTCAGAAATCAGACCGATAGGAGAGCCAATATGTCAGAGTTGTGGTTCCTCTAGAGAATTGTCAGAAAAAATACGGCGAAAAGACCACTTGGCAAAAGATAAAATACGTCGAGAAACAGCACCAGAAGACAGACCAAGAAAATCGGAGTTGTTCAGGCCAGACATGAGTTTTAGACAGCCAAATATGGCTAATCAAGTTATCTATCAAAACAACATAGGAGCCGGACATTTTGGATCAAATATGGTGAAACCAAGATCTGGACCATTTGATCCAACATATGTGTCCAAAAATTACAAAGGAAAAAATTCTATACCAGCCGGATAAAGAAATGAATATCGGGTGATGCGAAGATACCGAGGAGAATCTAGGATGTTGAAACCAAAAATCCCTTCTGATGAAGATTGGCATACAGTTGGACAAGAGAAAGTTCCTTTCCCAGAGACGTATCAAGGTTTAAGTCGAACACAGAAGCGTCGGGTTCAAAGGAAGTTCGCAGCCATAATGCAGAGAGAATTAGAGATCAAACAAGCCCAACTCGAAAGGAGGAAGTGGACTTGGACAAAAGAAGAAGAGGGTGTGAACTTAGCTGAAGTTCAACATAAGAAACAAACAGAAGAAGAGTTTCTTCAGGCAATGATTGCAAAAGGAAAATTTCAACCACTTGAGTAGATGTCGATTGATAAAGAAGAAAATATGGATACTCACGAAGGAAAAGAAGTGAAGAAAGAAAACAAAGCAACCGTCAGAGATAAAAAGGTAGAAACCAAAAGAAGGTTATTCTTTGGAGAACACGAAACAAGTATCGACTGCAATATGGTGTTTGTTCTTCCTCTCACATTTGGAGCAAAAGAAGAGCAAATGGTTCAAGACGAAGAAGATGTGGAGGACGAAAAGGCACCGGTACCAAACAGCTTTGCAGTTAAAGAAGGGGATGTAATAGCAAGTGAGATGAGCCAAAATCATTCAGACAAAGGAATAATGATCGATCATGGAAACAGAGTCATATTAACCAAACCAGATCCTCAAAAGACAAGGCATTTGAAGCCTTTATTTATCTCCACACTGATGGATGGTCAACCAGTGGCCAGAGTATTGGTTGATAATGGAGCAGCGGTAAACATTTTGCCCACCAGAATGCTGAGGAAACTATGTAAAGACGAAAAAGATCTGATTCCCTTTGAGATCATGGTGTGCAGCTTTGCAGGAGGAATTTCCAAACCAAAAGGTGTGGTCCCAATAGAATTGACTGTTGGAAAGAAAACAAAGATGTCACAATTCTTTGTTATCGATTCTTCTTCGAGTTTCAACACTTTGCTTGGAAGAGATTGGATACATGTAAATGGCTGTATATCATCATCACTTCACCAGGTTTTAATATTCTGGAGGGAAGAAAAAAATGGCAAGAAGGTGGCTGAATTAGTTTGGGCTGATGACAAGCCATTTTCTGGCAGAGTCAAATTGTCTTGAAGCAAAATTTTATCAGCAGAAAATAGAACCACTAGTTTTAGATGAAGATGGGATTTTAGTGGAATATCGAGGAATCAATTCGATGGTTGGACCTGGAAACAGAAGGTCCTTACCAAACATGCAAGAAGAAGGTTTTTAATGAATAGACGATCATCGAGAGAGAACATAATGCAATAGGAATCAGAACGTGCTCCCATTGCCCAAAATTTTGAAATAGAAAGAGACGATAAACATTTTGAAGATTAGCCGATAGCGGTTGAAGAAATGAGCGAGTTTAGAATAGGACAGGAAGAAATCATGCAAACCTTAAGAAAGTTGATGGTCTATGCCATGGAGAAAAGATTGGCAAGATTATCACCTATCGATTGGGCAGAATGCGTTGAAGATGACGAGAAAGACCGATTAGACGGAATTCGGTTACAAGATCTTAGATTGGCACCAGCCAAGTTAGATGATCTGAGAATAGAAACACATGATCCATTGATCGAGGTAAATTTGGGGACATAAGTTGATCCATGGCCAATTTACATCAGCACTCAGTTACCGTTTGAAAGCAGGAGAAAAATCATTGACTTAGTTAAAGAATACAAAGACTGTTTTGCATGGAGTTATGAAGAAATGCCAGGTTTAGAAAGGAAGCTGGTGGAACACAGACTACCTATCAAACAATGATTCAAGCCGTTTATGCAAGCCCCCAGAAAAATGTCGAATTAAGTAACGTTATTGGTGAAGGAAGAAATCGAGCGGCTTCTCAAGGCCAAGTTCATCAGACCAGCCAGGTATGTTGAATGGATGTCAAATATAGTTCCTGTTTTAAAGAAAAATGGTAAATTAAGAGTATGTATCGATTTTAGAAATTTAAATTCTGCTACTCCTAAAGATCAATATGCCATGCCTATTGTAGATATGTTAGTTGATTATGCGTCTAAGCATGCTATTATGTCATTTATGGATGGAAATGCGAGTTATAATCAGATTTTCCTTAAAGATGAAGATATTCATAAAACAACATTTAGATGTCCTTGTGCGATAGGCACATTTGAATGTGTAGTTATGCCTTTTGGTCTAAAAAATGCTGGAGCAACATACCAAAGAGCAATGAATTTAATTTTCCATGATATGATTGACAAGTTTTTAGAGGTATACATTGATGATGTGGTTGTAAAATCAGAAGATTATCAAAAGCATGTTAAAGACTTGGAAAATGCTTTTATACGGATGAGAAAACATGGCCTAAAAATGAACCCATTAAAATGCGCATTTGGAGTTTCTGCAGGAAACTTTTTAGGATTTTTGGTACATCAAAAAGGGATCGAAATCGATAAGAACAAAGCGAAGGCCATTATAAATGCTAAACCTCCTTCAAATAAGAAAGAGCTTCAGCGTTTTTTGAGGCAAGTCAATTTCTTATGTCGATTCATTGCTAATCTAGCAGGAAAGACAAAAGTATTTTCAACATTATTAGGGATGAAAGGAGATACAGAATATCGATGGGAAGCAGAACAACAATCGACTTTTCAATCGATAAAAGAGTATCTAACCAAACCCTCCATACTGATGCCACCGAAGATCAGGAGGCCTTTGAAGTTATATGTGTCGGCAGCGGAGTCATCTCTTGGAAGTCTTTTAGCCCAAGAAAACGACCAAGGATTTGAACATGCTATTTATTATTTCAGTTGAGGTTTAAATGTAACTGAACAAAAATATACGGTGATTGAAAAACTATGTTTGACTCTATATTCTACTGCAGTTAAACTTCGACATTATATGTTGCCGTTTGATGTGCTAGTTATAGCACAAACCGATTTAATAAAATATATGTTATCTAGACCAGTGTTGAGAGGAAAAATGGGCAAATGGGTTCTAGCATTGATAAAATACAGCTTAACATATGTTCCTCAAAAAGCTGTGAAAGAACAGGCATTGGCTGATTTCTTAGCAAGTCATCCATGTAATAACCCAGAAGATGGGGTAATATATGTGGGTATTGCTCCTTGGAGAATGACGTTTGATGGGTCAAAAACTAGTCAGGGAACTAGTGCTGGTATAGTACTAATATCTCTTGATGGTAACATACATCAGTTTGCTTTCCAGATTGAGAAAGATTGCTCTAACAATCAGGCAGAATATGAAGCCTTAATCATCGGTTTAGAAATACTATTGGACATGCACATCACTACGGTGCAAATATCTGGAGATTCTCAACTGGTGATAAAGCAATTAAACAGAGAATTCAAATGCAATGCCCCTGGTTTAGAGATGTACTTCAGCATTGCAACATATTTATTGGCAAAATTTGATGATGTAACTATAACTCATATTCCCCGGATAAATAATAGCAGTGCCAACGTAATGGCTCAGTTATCTTCAGGTTTAAAAGTCCCTGAAGAAGTCGATGGACAATGAGTGAAGGTGTCAAAGTGTCTGCCAATGATCAATGACAGGTATAAAGATTTAGAAATGGTTAACCCAATCGATGCAGTTCAAAACGATTGGAGAATGCCAATCATTCAGTATCTACAAAATCCAGAATCAAGAGTAGATACAAAAGTAAAATTACAGGCAACCAAATATTTCTTGTTAGATAATAATTTATTTAAACGAACGCCAGAAGGATTGACACTTAGATGTTTAGGACAACAAGAGGCAATACAGGTGATGGCTGAAGTACACGAAGGTATATGCGGCGCCCACGAAGCAGGAATCAAAATGAGGTGGTTAATTAGACGACATGGCCACTACTGGCCTTCCATAATGGAAGATTGCATTCGATATGCAAAAGGATGTCAGGCTTGCCAAAAGCATGGAGCCATCCATCGTGTGCCGTGTATTGAATTACAATCGATAGTAAAGCCATGGCCATTTAGGGGATGGGCCATGGATTTAATAGGTCAAATACATCCTTCTTCATCCAAAAGACATGGATTTATAATTGTAGCGACTGATTATTTTACGAAGTGGACAGAAGCTAAGCCTATGAAAACGGTTACACAAGAGAGTGTAATCACTTTTATCAAAGAGAACATAATCCATCGATTTGGATTACTTCAAACAATCACGGCCGATAGAGGTACCGTTTTTACTGGGGGGGGGCAAATATGGGAGTTCGCCAAAGAATACAGGTTTGAGCTAATAAATTCTACTCCCTATTATGCACAGGCAAATGGCCAAGCCGAAGTAACAAATAAATCGATTAAGCACATCATGGAGAGAGCCATTGAAGATTCCCCAAATGACTGGCACCGCCTGTTATCAGAGGTTCTTTGGGCATTTCGAACTTCCCCTAGGTCCAGTACTGGGATAACTCCATATGCTTTAACATATGGATATGATCCTGTATTACCTATGGAAATAACTGTAAAATCTTTCCGTGTAGCCATGCAAAACAGTTTACCAGTGACAGAATATAACGAGGCCATGGCAATCGAATTGGAAGAATTGGACGACCATCGATTGGATGCATTGGATAGATTACATGCACAAAAACTAAGGGTAAGTAGATCTTATAATCGGAGGGTCTTACCCAAAACATTTCAGGAAGAAAATTTAGTGTGGAAAACCATACTACCCATAGGTTCAAAAGAATCAAAATTTGGTAAGTGGTCACCAAATTGGGAAGGACCTTTTGTAGTCCATAAAGTTTTGAGAGGTGGAGCATATTGGTTGAAATCAATGGAAGGACAATTGCATGCTAAGCCGATAAATGGTCGATATTTAAAAAGGTATATCCCTTCCATGTGGGAATGAATAGAATCAATCGACAGAGATAGTTTGCACTAACCTGATAAAGGTTAAGAAAGCAAAAAAAAAAAAAAAAAAGCAAGTAAAATGTAAGGAAAGCAGTTTGATTACTGAAAAATTGATAATAGTCCTAAAACAAAGTTCAGCAACAAGAGTAATTGTTTACATCAAATATCAAAAGCAGATTGAATTTATGCCCACTGACTTTCTGCCCTAGTCATGATTTGGTCAGCAAAAGCGTGCTGAGATTGTGTTCTAGCTTGTTTCTTTAAAGGCTCCTCCATAGCTGCGGTTAAATCAACAGCCTCTTGATAAGCACTATTTTGCTGTTCCATCAGACTTTGATCTTTCTGATTCAGTGCGTTCATCTTTATTTCCAACTCTTTCTTCTCAGCCTTAATCTCATGGATTAGAAATCTGCAAACTAATCTGATGCTTCTCTTGGACTTGAACATTTAAGGCATCAATATCTCGATCTACTATCTGAACATTAGATCTAATGTTCATACCTTGTTTCCAAGAAGCTGATATCAGAGAGATTTGGAATTTTAAAGTAGATATTAGAGCCGACTGAGCAACGTTCAAAACTGATGTATTATCAGCGAGGGTATCGATCAAGTCATTCATCTTCAGTATGGCCTCCTCATTAGCCAAAATATCAGGAAGACGGTCGCTAAGCAAACTTTTAAAAACGTTAAGAATAGCAACCGTATCAACACTGGAAGGCGAAGCCGATGTACTGCTCGAAGGACATGAAAATGCACTAATGACTGACTGAAGTTGCAAGAACTTACGGTTGATGTCATCAACAGCTGGAATAGGAGCAGAAGTTTGTTGAGTAGCCAAGATACCTGTAGCTTCTGTTATCATCTGGACGATTGAAGGAGAACTAGAAACAACTGGAGGGGCTGATGACTCAGACATTGAAGGGACAGCCGCAGAATGACTAGATGTTGCAGGTGTGAGTTTAGGACCTTGAGCCAGATCTGCATCAGCAGAGGAACAACCTTCAGTTGGAAGGTGAGTTTCAACAGGTGGAAGATTAGGCAAAGCAGCATCATCTAGTTGTTTAGAATGGTGATCGATAGAAAGATCATCATGATCTTCTTTATCTGGAATATCGCAAGGTTTATCGATCTGCAAAATAGACAATAATAAAGTATGAGTCACTAATAAAATAACAGGTTACGATGATAAAAAATTTACAAATGAGGAGAAGATGCTGATCGAGGAGGAGTAAGAGCTGGAGATGCCCTATTACTAGTGATCTATTTATTAATCTCCACGCTAGCAGAAGCATTGGAAGAAGTATCATCAGAGTTGTCATCCTTGCTGGCACTCCCCTGAGTCAAATCAATGGTAATACTACCTAAATCCTAAATAAGGGGGTAAAACAATGAATTTAGCAAGTAAATACAAGAGCCAACAAAAGGATTTTTTACCTTCAAAGACGTGGTTCTTGCGCTAAAACGAGTTTTGCGAGCAATGCTTTTCTTCCTGGTGGATTTTGATTTTCTTGAAGGAACTCCTGATCGATCGATCGGGGCAGGAGAAGACTCTTGTGCTTGTTTAAGAACAACATCAACAGAAGTTCCCATTTCAGCAGAAGGTTTTTCAAACGATCTAGCATCTTGATCGGCTGCGTGAAGATGAAATAAAGGTTGAAATAAGCTCTTAGTGTATATCAGAAAATGATACAATAACAAAGAGATTCAAACCTGGCTGAAAAGAGACAAAAGTTGAAACAGTCTGAGAAGGGAGACCAACACTTAAAGGAACAGCCGATATTGGTTCGTCTGATGGATGGTTAGAAGGAATATCAGCAGGTACATGCTCAAATTGCCTCTTCTTTTCTCTAATTGTTTTTCTATGATAGATAAGAGGAACATTATCTTCTTCATCATCTTCTTCTTCCATGTCTTCAAACTCTTTTTCTTTTTCGGATAATAAACCCTCAGAAGAGTCATCCGAGCCATCATCAACTTCATGTTTTTCTGAAAAAACCTCAGTAACAGGCTCTTTCCCTTTTCTACTCGATATTGTTTGAGAAGATCCTGCAGAAGGAGATCGATCCCTTTTCCTAAAAGCAGTAGGTTGATTGATATTTCTTACATTGATAAATTAAGATTTAGTGGAAAAGAATATAAAATCAACCATAAATAACATCAAGAGAAAAGAGAATACCTGGTCGATGTGGGTTGTCCACAGCTAAACGAACCATACAAGAAGCATAAGTGTTATCACCATAGAATCGTGAGACATTCTCTTGATACCAGGAGTCAAAAGGAGTGACTGCCCTAGCAGTACGAATCTTGAAATTGGACATGACGAAATTGTCCATTGATTCATCAACGGCTCTGTCGATTCTTTTGATATGATTCACTGTGATCCGTTTAATTTTTTCTTTAGATTCCAAAAAGCCGTTATCTATGAAAAAAGGGGCTGGAATCCCTTGCGCCAAACCAAATTGCTGGCCAAATTAAGAAGGAGTATACCGCTCATATCCACAAGATCCTGAAGGAGTGGTAATAATTTGACCACCTGAATGAAGAAATCGCCCACAAAGAAAACTAGCCCATATCCTTCGAACCATATCTTGGAATTCGATGGACATAGTATCATTGATGTAAGTAGGGAGGTTTCTAAACCAGTGAGGACCGATTGATCGGGCAAGAAAAGGGTGTCCACGCTTGTAGAAATTGAAGTAAAAAAAGAAACGAAAACAGGATATAAAAGAATGTAGCCTGATATCACCCAAAGACAAGCGATGACCATAAGTCAAGAAGAAAGAATCAGGTTGGTCAGGAATTGTGAGACTAAATTCTAGAAAATAGGCATGCAACCACAGTTGCATCAACCAAAAAGGACCACCAGTGCTCCAATGAATTTTCTTTTCCACCATGGTAAACATCGACCTATACAAATTACCCAATACTAAGGGTGCAAGAGCATATTCCCTACCATGAGCTAAGCTGATAGCTAAGTTCAGATATTCTTTGGTCAAAGAAAGACTAGAAACACAGAAAACATGACTAGAAAGCCACATCCAAAGGAAAATGGCTAACTCTTTTATATCAGGAGAAGAATTAACATTCTTTGATTTAAGAAAATATCTTTCAAAGGTATCAGAATATTTTGAAGATGAAACATCGAGAGACAGATTGGTAGGATTATGATAAGTCAAAGCATTAGCGTGACCACCAATCGACAAAAGGCCTGTTAAGGCCCAAACATCGAGTATGGTAGGGGCCATCATCTTGGTCTTTAACATAAGAGCGTTGGTAGTAGTTGACCAGAAACAAAAAGAGCTAGATAAAAGCCATCGATCTACTTTGGGAGGGGTTTTAGACATATGAATGAGTTCAAAAATACCTTGCCGTTTCCATTGATCGGCATAGGTAGCAGACAAACGGTCAACCCATAAACCCCAATCGGCATGAATCAGAGTTGGCCAGGATCTAATCGGCAAACCAGTCTCACCCCAACCCTTCCAATTTAAAAAAGGCGAATTGAGCAGCAACTTTTCTGAGTCATCGACTGGGTATCCTTTTAGGGCTTGAGGACGAACCCTAAATGAGGAACCTAAAATATGCGGAGTAGATGTTGAGCGTTTCTTATAAGGAATCAAAATACGTGAATCAATAGGGTCAATATGATTCATAAGAGCCCCAACACCCCACCGAGGGTTTGGAGGACACTCTACTCCATCTCCATCATCACCATGAAGAAAAGTTCTTGTCTTCACCATAATCGCTGAAGGGAACATTGAAAGAAGCAATTGATGGTTTAGGGTTTATTGAAGAAAATCCTGATAAAGATTAAAGATCAACTTAAAGCAGCTTCGAATAAAAACGGTTAAGAGTTTTAAAAGCGATAGAAGTTGAGACAACAGATTTAACTCACCCGACTGTATCGTCGCGCGAGTTAAAAGGGGGGCAATATTGGCACCAAATATTTTGACCAGTAGTGTGCAGACATGTGGCATAGTGATAGCCACAGAAGAAATGCATGAGTAAAGGAAGTGGAAAAGAACACGGTTACAGTGTTACCGAATTATAAGGAGTAGATGAATAAGCAAAGAAAGCGGGAGAACCAAATATTTGAATAAGCCGTACAAGAAGGAAGAAACTGCCAATCGATGTCACGGTCGATAACGCACCATGAAAGTCGGCTAGTGGTGACAAGAAAGAGGAAAGCGCCAGTCAATGTCACGATTGATAACGCACCATGGAAGTCGGGATTTTAAAGTAAACCGCAATGGACACGATTAAGGAGTTTTCAGAAATCATGGAGATTGAGATAAAAGATGACAGTTACAAAGGAAGGGCAGTTACAGAAATAATCAAGTATAAAACAGATGAAAGGTAACAGAGAAAGAGGTCGTCAATCTTTCCAACTACATTTAGACTAAGAAAATAACATAGATAGCTTGCATATTTCTCTTGTAAGGAGACTTTTAGATGATTTGTGTAGCTTCGATAGGAAGCATAGTTCGTTGTAAGAATTGTGTTCGAATCACGATCACTGTTTTGTTTGTAATTCAAGTGGGCGATCGATTATCGATCTAGTTAGTTTGCTATTATTAGTGAGTTTTCCTTTTTAGTGAAGTCCTCAGGCCCGAGAGGCAAAAAAGATCCCACGCTGTTCATCGATTGCGTCGTCAGCGCGCGATCGATAGTGAGTTTGCCCAGCAGCACAAACACCGGGTCTAATTTATATATTACAGATAACCTCCAATTTCTCTAAGGGTCTGATTGGATCACGGAATTATCCTTGGAATTGAAGTAGATTTCGGAATTGGACCTCAGGAATTACAATTCTGCTGATTGGACGACTTATTTGGAATTGGAATTACAATTCACACCCAATTCCATGAAATTAAAAACAGACTTTAAGGCCTGCACTCCAATTCTTAAGGCCCAACCTCAAATTTGCAATTCCAGCCCATTATTGTTGTCACTGGTTCTCTCTCTCCACTCTTAGCCTCTGCCCGACACTCTTCTTTCCTCTTTTGATGTAGCCTCGCCATGGCAGTTCTTATTTTCGTTCTCTCTTGATTCTACCTCGCCATGGAAGCTGAAATTTACTGTGCATACGCTGGTAGCTACGCTCCACTTATTTGACGGCGACGACGGCAAGATCTGCTGCTTTGACAGTAGCGACGCCGGCAACGATCTACTTTTTTTTACGGCGGGGACGATGATTTTGGTGTCATGGTCTTTGTTGTGGTATGTATCTGTGTATTTCGAATCTTAATTCGTTACTGATCTTGATTTTAAGTTTTGGGTCATAGATGGTAGGGTGGCCGGAGCAGGCAGTGTGATCGCATGCGGGCTCGATTTAGGCCCTAAACAAATCGGAATAGTAGGATAGGATTTACATAGTGAGTCCAAGTAGTAGACAAGGTCTGGTTGAGCATCCTCAAGTAGAACTGAATCTACAGAGGCTGGAGACTTGAATTTACTGCTAATTTAGTTTGCTAACATTAGAGTAGAATTGAGTACTTTTTAGAAAAATCAATGTGAGTTTTAAAAGGATCCTGAAAGTTCCTAAATTCTGGATAAAGGAACCAAGGTTCTTCCACCTTGTCTAGGTTTGTTTATCTTCCAGTTGCGTGATTAGTTGAAACTAAGCTACTGAGTTCACACGAGCAAGGTGTTGGCTATCACCTATCAGCAACTATTCACATTGAATTTATTGGTGCAATATAACATTCACAGCATTTTGTGGCCCCTTCATATTGGTGCTGGGCTAGATACCCAGTGTGATTGTGCTTGACACACTTCGGCATATTTGTGGAATAGAGGTGGGGTAGAAAATGATTCACGTATTAAGACTAAAGCGACGTTCCCTTCGTTGAACAGCTGAGATTATGGCGATATCTCTGAGATTTTGCTGCTATAACTGCAATTCGTCTTTAAACACAATTTTATTGCTGCAGCCAAGCATTTTTTCCTTATAAATCTAGAAAGCGACCTTGCATGTTATGTGGCATGTGGTGGGATTATAATAGACAGACTTTGGTATGTGGAGATGCCAGCATACGCTGAAGTATTTATGAAGATGTAGTGATATACATCTTCGATTCGCCTGGGTATGAAAATGTGGCTAACTCTGTCAAACATATGGATACTCAAGTACTTCAAAAGATGCTCTTCTCTCGTTGTTGTCGGCTCGTCGCCATTCTAATAATCATTTATTCTTTGCTTGATTAATCTTCTATTTTGCTTCTATGATTAGCTTAGATTCATCCTTCTTTCTGTGTGTGGAATTCTAGGGTTTACACCTTTTGTTAACGATAAGTACAAATATGGCGCTGAGGTAGTCTATATGCCCGTTGCATAAGAAAATAGTCTACGTGGGGCTTCTTACTTTATATAAATTTATGATTTTTTTCGGGTTGCATAAGGAAATAGATTTTGTGAGTTATATATTAGTTTTCTAAAAAATTGTCTCACTTATTTTTGTCATAACATTACTAGCTTTGTTGCCTTCTTTTTTTGCTGTTCTGCCTGACTTTGCTGAAGTATATAGCTTCATTGGTAGTGTTTTCGACCCAAACACTACTGGCCACTTGCAAAAACTTAAGAAGATGGATCCCATCGATGTTGAAACAATATGCTTTTTGACCTATATTATTTTCGTCTTTGTTTGCCTTCAGTTTAGTGGAATGTATTTCTTTTGTTGTGCTTGTGCATGGTGCTAAGACTTTTGTAGGCATCAACCCATAGTAATTCAGACATCTTTATCTTTTTATCATAGCTTCTGTATTGCCTTAGGTACTCCAATGGTAAATACATAAGGATTTGACTAGGTAATAATTGTGCTGATCAACCTTATTGGTGATGTCGATATAAACATTTGTCTTCTAGTTGTGTTATTTATCTTCTATCTTAAAATGCTGATTTGATAAAGTTGGTGCAACTAATGCTTGTGTTTAAAATTATTGCTTTCGTTGGTTACAACCAATTCAGTTTTCATTTTTATCTATTGGTTAATATATACTTGCTCTTATGTGCAGAACTGGTAGAACTATTTGATAGTATCTACGAGTGCTTTTGTATCTGTCATATGGATAATACTATGTTAAGATCCTTTTCGTCCAACGAAAATGACGAGGATGGGATTATGCGAGCAAAAATGAGAAGGCTAATGTTACAAGGAATTGGAGTATCCGTGGCATCTTTAGCAATATATTATCATGAAAAATATGTTAAGAAACAACATACTGATGACTCGGAGATGTTAAGGGATCAAATATTGAGGCGCTTATACAATGAAAGTGATGATAATTGCTATGACCAGTTACGTGTAACTAAAAATTCATTTGCTAAACTTTGTCGTATCTTACGTACGAAATGAGGGTTGCGTGATTGCGGGCGTGTATATGTTGAAGAAGCAGTAGCCACTTTTTTACATGTTCTTGCTCACAATACTAAATTTCGTGTAATAAAAGGATTTTACATTCGTTCTGGAGAAACTATTAGTAGGCAATTTGGTAAAGTGTTAAAAGCGGTTCTTAAGTTGACTGACAATTATATCAAAGTCCGAGAGGCAAACTTAGAGACTGTGGAAGATGAAAAATGGAGATGGTTTAAGGTGAGAAAGACGATCTTTATGATTATGTAGATTATGTATTGCTTTGTATAGTCGATTTAATATGATATTTTTTGTGCTTTTATTTAGAATTGTCTTGGAGCCTTAGATTGAACATATGTTCCTCTTACCGTTCCTCGCCAAGATCAGGGTAGATACAGAAATCGGAAGCAACAAATTGCAACTAATGTCCTCGGAGTTTGTGATAAAGACATGAAAATTGTTTATGTGTTACCCGGATGGGAGGGATCTGCATTAGATTATAAGGTACTGAGGAATGCCCTAACTCGAGTGCGCCCCTTTATCGTGCCATGTGGTATGTCACTTGTTTGTCTTTTTCAATACTAGAGAGAATTTGAATGGATTAATTCAAGTCTATGAAATGCAAATTCTACAATGCAGGAAAATATTATTTGGTTGATGCTGGATATTCAAATGGACCTGGTTTTTTAGCTCCTTATCGTTCAACACGTTATCATCTTAATGAACGGGCAGCTAGTGGGAATAATCCAAGTACTTATAAAGAGTTGTTTAATCTTTGTCACTCAACCGCAAGGAATGTGATTGAAAGAACATTTGGGTTGCTGAAGAAACGGTGGGCAATTCTTAGAACCGCGTCTTTCTTTGATGTAAAAACACAGGTGATATTATGAGTGGTAGCTTGTTGGTTTATAATTTTGTGCATACATATATAGTATATAACATGTGACAATCTGATTCTTTTTAGCATTTGTATTTCGTATTATAGGTTCGAATAGTTAATGCATATTGTATTTTGTACAATTTCATACGAGAGGAGCAAATTGGACAAGAAGTAAGATTATTAGCTGAGGTTGATGCAAAATTAGCAGCTGCTCAAATTTGAAATGACACGAGCGATGAAGAAGTTATAAGATATGTCCGACTCACGCCTGAATGGACAACATTTAGGGAGAATTTAGCGAAGGACATGTTCGCCGAATATCAAGCGAGACGTGGACGAGGAATTTGATACAATAGCTAATTATGTTTCTCTTTATGAGCTATTTTCTTGTTGAAACAACGTAATATGTGGTGCATTCTCAAGAACTATAGTGGATTTATGGTGGTTGTTGGTTGAATGCTTTTTGAGTTGGGTTTGTGGTAATGTTGACTGATGTTATCTTTAAAGAACAAAAAAATTTACTCATTTATTTATTTATACTTGGTCATCATGTGTATTTTACTGAGCTCATTTTTTTAATTTATTTTGTACTTAGTCATCTTACGTTTATTTTCTTTTCTTTTCTTTTTCTTTTGTGGGGTAGGGTGGCGTGGGGTATAATTTGATAAAAAAAAAAAACTTGAAACTTTCGTTTTGAATATTTACCTTTTGTTTTTTTTGACTTTAGCAATTTCAATTCTTAGATCTAATTTTTTGTGCTAACCAATCAATGGAATTACAAATTTCATTCAATTCCAAATCAATTCCAATTCCAAATTCTAATTCCAATTCCGTTTGCCAATCGGACTATAAGTGTTTCCAGTTTACCATGAAACCAGCTCAATAATCAAATGGATCCTGCCTATAGTGCATTAGGGATAGTTAGCAACCCACCAACACACCCACAGAGACACAAAAGTGATGCTTTTTCTTGAAAAGATGAGTAATATTTATCGATAATTTCATGAGATGAACATCCTTGATCTCGTAGGTGACATTTCAACAAGATAAACATAAGCTCAATAAACCCTACCAGATGATAAATAGCTCAACACTTAAAAAGTGATGTTAAATAGCTCAACATTTCAGTCTTTGTCATTCTTGGGATTTATGGAGTCAATAATTTTGGTCCTTTTTACGGTTTACACTTAGAAATATGAAACCAGCTCTTCGTTCTGTTGATTGGGCCTGACCTTAGTTGCAATTCGGCCTAATTATAAATAAGGTCAGTGCCCAAATATTAATAATTTTGACCAGTGGGCCCAAACATAATCTTTGATAAAAACATTGGAGTAATGTGAAGAGTGAAGACTCAAATCTTTTATAGCCTGTTTGCAAGTTTTTTTTAGGAGAAAAAGAGAGGGAAAAAAAAAAGAAATGTGGTTCTTTCTTCCCTTTTTTTTAGTTTCTAAGTTTTTTTAAGAAGAGAAAATAAGAGAAAATGGAAGAAAGTTTGGGCATTTTTTGTCTCTAAATCTTTCCTCTCAAAATTGGGAAGAAACGGAGAGAAATGAAACTCTCATAAGTAATATTTTGATAATACACATATTATTCTTGAGACTATGACTGAATTTATAATGACTTTTGGATCCTAGAGTTTCTTACAAAAACCTGCCATACCATTTATTACAAACAATCAGAAGAAGTGTTAGAAGTGGTGGCTAGCTTCATCTCCTACAATCTCAGGTAAAAATCCCGAAACTCCGAGGGCTTTACCCAAGAGTCGCAAGCTCATGTCAGAAAAAATGATGAGAGGTTCAGATTGTCGCTGATAGGATATTTAGGTGTTAGAGTTGCATGACTGATTGTTATGCTTTTGGTTTGACATTAATTAAATTTGGATGGTCGGATTTTTGTAATCTACTCATGACTATTTTTATTTTTTTATATTATAGCATTAACTGGTGATGTGAAACTTATCACATTATTATGGTATAAACTTTATGTGATGTCCTTAATGACCAATTTTTTTTTCTCGTCTGAATTATTTTCTTAATTAGGATCATACTTTAAAGTTCTTATTTGAATCAGCACACTGTTGTATAAGGGTTTATATGTAATGTTGTATCTTTTCTTTTCTTCCGAACTCACAAACAAGAAAAATGAATGTGCTTTCCTTTCTCTCTTAAACTTACAAACAAGAGGAAGGAAAATTGTATTCGATCTCTTCTCTTCTTTTCCTTTCTTTTCTTTTATCTCCTCTCAAAACTCGCAAACATACTATTAGGCTAAACGTGACTGACCTGAAATTCTATAGAAATAACTCATAAAAATCTTGCAAGGTTTAGAAAAAAATCATAAAAATCTTGCAAGGCTTAGATCTCAGAACATTAGCAACAGTACCATACGCAACTCGGTTCTACCCCAAACTTACTAAGTTGAACCGGGGCAAAATATCAAAACCGAATCAAATTAAGTTTAACTTACATCCGATTCTAATAACCCAAAGAAATTGTAGAAATGTCAAGAATACTTGGAAGAACTTGTGTCTTACAATCGCGATTATTAATAAATTTAGGGTTCGAGATTCGATTTGTTTTATGGGAAGCTAAACTAACCAAACGTTTCTTTGACTTTTGTCGGGGTATTCATCGTTGAAGTAAGAATGTGAACGTGGTTATGTTATTGTTCGCACTACAAGAAAAACCAGCTATGCCTACGGTATAGTACCGTAGGCATAGGTGCCGAGTACTGTAGGCATATGCTATGCCTACGGTACTATTCTGTAGGCGGAAGTGGCGATGCCCTAGATTTATGCCTACGGGGTTGAATGTTATCCCTACGGTTATTCCGTAGCCTATATACCTATGCCGAATTCGTATTAACCCACTTACAGCGACGATTTTTGGAGGATTAGCCTACGGTATAACCGTAGGAATAAGTTTTATTTTTGAATGCTATGCCTACGGGCAGTACTGTAGGGATATGCTTACCCTATAGGAACCTTAAGCTATACCTACGGTACATTCTGTAGGCTAAGGTTAAATCATGGGCCTTTTTTTAAGCCTTTCCCTACGGTTTAAACCGTAGGGATTAATGCCCAGAAAATAGAACACAAACCATTACCTACGGTTTATACCGTAGGTACATGTGCTCTTTTTTTTTTCTTTTCTTTTAATCGAATGCTGGATCTTGTTTTATCACAATAACCTGCAAATACAATTGAAATATCATAAACATGTTCTGCAACTGAAAGATTATAAAGATGTTTTCAATTGCATAAATAGTGCAATGTTATATAACAATAATTTGTGCACCAAATTCCATACAAAAGCGTCAATCTCAATATTTAATTTCAAAAGCTATCTCCATATCATATTCCTGTCTTAGCACTTAATTTCAAAAGCTATCTCCATATCATATTCATGTCCTAGCACTTGATTTCAAAAGCTATCTCCATGTCATAATCATGTCCAAGCTGGTACTATATACATCCACCCACATTAGTTCCGAACCACGAGCAACTCATGGGAACTAGTCCTCATTCGTAGGGCCTGCATCTTGCTCCTCGCCATCATAACCATCCTACAAAATGAAACAAATCATCATCAATGACTGAGAGGTACTACCAAATAATTGGAGTTGTATTTTAAGTTAAGGAGATATATATTGTAATCATCCCTAATTAGCAGGCAAGGCATGTGCATCGCCAACATTCAATCATCAAACCCTTCTACCTTTCCCCCTTTATATCTTTTTTTCCAAAGTCCAAACAAAAGAAGGAATGTGGCCACCACCTTTCATTCCAATTCAATCTACCCTTTCCAAGGCAAAATACAGAGTCCAGAACACTGGATTAGGCCTGAACACAGGCATGTAAGGCTGTGGAACTTTGAAGCCTCGAAAGGTTAATAGGCCATTCATGTATTTATTTAAATGCAATTGGGAGAGGATAACACTGTGGCAAAAGGTTAAGCATGACACAGCTCATGCTAAGTCCTTCATTTGTTTCTTACTAAAACTAAATCTGAGAAGAAGAGATGCACACATCTTCCAACTCTCAATATTTTTGGAAAAAACAACCCCACCACCGCACAACCCCTGCTAGCTACACAACCAACTCACACACTGCATAATACCCACGCCACCACAAACATCTAGTAAAGTTTGAAGGAGCATATCCCAAGCTTTAAGGTATACTCAATCAACGAATTGCAAAATCAAGAAGACAAAAACTACTATATAAGAGACTCAAGAATGTTGTAACACAATGTCTTATTATCAAAACTCGAGACTATATCTACTTAACCTTGGTGTTAATATTGATTATGCATGAATGTTTTGTTGTCATGCTAAAGCCAATTAACGAAACAATAGCTGCATTCAAGCCAAATACATTAACAGTAGCTACAGGTTTTAAATCTAAAGCTTATGCCTTCAAATTTCTCGATCAATGGCAAAAATAGCAACCACTTTTAACAACTCAGCTGGCCGTTCACCATTAGTCCACAAGGAATTTGCACCCAAGCTCTAGGATTGACTACACTGACTCATTAAAGAAGGCATCTCCAAAAGCAAAATACAGTAAACATGTCTTAGAAGTTAGACCCAACCTAATATAGAGATCAAAACTTTAACATGCACGTATGTTATGAGAACCCAACAATTTCAATAGCTTTAATCCCTTAATAGTTACACATGAAAGTTATCTTCTTAGCAAGAAAAGAACTGCAAAGTAACATAGAAGTTTAGAGAAGTTTACTGATTAATGTAGCAGCAGGGGTGTAAGTCCTTCCGGAAATGGCATGTTCTTATTTTGGCAGATGATAGCTTGGGCTTCACACGTATGCTGTTTTGTTGGTTTCTCTAGGACAACAAAGCCCCTCTTAGCAAAATCATATGGTGACTATATATGGAATGCGCACAAGGAAAGCAAGAACACTAGTATGATAGACTACAATGGTGCTAGTATTTATCCACTTAACTACCAAATAAACATAAATGAGAACAATGGAATGATAAAAATGAAGCTTTAACGACAAATTCATTGGCAAGAAAGATTGTAATGAAAAGTTAGGGCTACTTGGGTGAAACAACGAGACATGAGAGATGAAATATTTTGATGCTGGTTCCTATTAATTAAGTGTTATTTCTTGAAAAATTATCTCAAAGTTTCACAAGGGGACTATCATAACTCTACACATAATTGTCAAAACCATTGCAAACTCTTGAATCCACGACAACAATCGGGATCCAACTACCTGGAGTAATACTTCAATTTTAACTACCGGAGATTCATATTATAGATGCTGAATTTAGCATCCACAAACTACAAATTTGCATGTGTAACAGTCAAAAACAAAAAGCTTAGCATGGAAAAAGAATGAATATTATAAACAAAATGCCAAAGTCTTACCTCTTCTGAGTTAGAAGAACTTTCAGCAAAAGTGTTGTGACGCTCCAAAAGAGAATGGTGCCGTCGGTGATGACTCCAAAAGACCTAGATGTATGAAATTTGGAATCAGTAATTGCAAAATATTCTAAACATCATAGAAACAATCAATTGTACATCAATCATTGCTTGAGTGAAAGAAATAGATACTTGATTAGATGGAACCCAGAAGTGAGTTCAATTCGAAAGCAAATTGAAGAATCCTTTTAGAGAAGCGTTGGGAATTCAGTTCTGGAAAGGAGAAGAGAAATTCAGCAAAGGGGAAGGATTAATGGAGAAACACCACGCACCTGCTGCCGCACGGCAACTTCCCTTCACCCATCAACACCCCGCATTATACATACAATCACCCAAACACTCACACAGTACATAGCAAGTTCCCCCCTTTCCCCTTACACACACAACACACTTTATATGCCCAAGCACACACACACAGTAATGAGGGGTACCCCCCCTCATTACTGTTGTTTTCCCCTTCCTTTTAACCCATTTCATACACATAAAACACGGGTTAATTTTACGCTACACCCTATACTTAGGGGTCAGTTGCGTCCAGCACCCCATGGTTCTAAAATTGGCACCCAGCACCAAAAATTTAAAATTCTTGGTATTAAGCACCAATTAACGGTCAAAATGTCCTTTGCCCAGACGTCTGTTAATTTTTAAGGGCAAATTGGTCTTTTCATCCGTGATATCCTAGTCAGCTACAACCCTAAGCCCTTTACGTCATCTCTTTCTCTCTCTCTCTACCCCTAACCACCGCGCACTACCATCAGCACCAAGAACCCGTCTCTAGCACCGCCGCTGTCTCTGGCGTCCGGGGTGCGCCTCTTCACCTAACGTAACATGTCCCCTACCATTCCCACCCTCGATTTGGACCACTAATTATGTCGTGATGATGTTGTGCAGTGGCTAATCAGTTCGATGGCGACTGATTGGGAGATCATGTGACGGGTTGATTGTGTATGTTATGGCTGAGGAGATGGGCAATGGGTGTGTCTGGAGGTCGTTCGATTGGAGGCAGTAATGGCTTATCAAACAGTCGATGTTGGTCGAATGGCCAAGGTTGGTGGTCGTCATTCAGTTGGAGGCAGTGCCATGGGTTAGGGATCGCTGGTTGTGGGTGAGAAATTTTCAGCAGAGGCAGCAATCATCCAAGGTCGGCGTTGTGCGCGATTATATTGGAGGGTGTGCCGGTCGGCGTTGGTGGCCGCGATTCAATTGGAGGGGTTGCCGTGGCTTTCGGGATTGAAGGTTGTGGGTGGTCGTGGGTGGTCGGCGGCGATGGGGTTGGGAAGATGATAGTCAACGAGAGAAAATGGGTGAGGAAATGATGTGGAGGGCCTGATGTTAATTATTGGTGCCATTTGGAGCTGATATGGAAGAAAGGTGGATATAACCGGTAAAAAGATGATTTTGCCCTTAAAATTTTAACAGACGTCTGGTCAAAGACCATTTTGACCGTCAATTAGTGCTTCATACCAAGATTTTTAAATTTTTGGTGCTGGGTGCCAATTTTAGAACCATGGAGTGCTAGATGCAACTGACCCCTAAGTATAAGGTGTAGCGTAAAATTAACCCCACAAAACACCACAAAGACACCCACACAGTACTTCCCTATGACAGTCTCCATTCCCCTTCCATTTTCACCTCTACACACGCACAAACACCCGCATAGCATCACCTTTTGCAAGTCGAATAACTCATAACTAAAAAAAAAAGATACATACATAATAATATATATACGCAATGTAAATCAGCAACAAAGCCAAAAATGAATGGATATAATTGTCAGGGTAAAAAGAAGATTGTCCAAATTGAGAGCAGAAGAAGATGCAGAATGATTATGAGAAGAAGATCATCAGAATGATTGTGAGTGATCGACAAAAGAACAGAGAAGAATGTCATACCTTGAAGTCTTCACGTACTGTGGCTGAGGCGATGATAGTAGACTTCTGTTCCGATTAGGTTTTGCGTATACTCCAATTGCCGATTTATGCCCGGGAAAAACCAATTGCCAATTTTTGCCCGGGAAAAATCAATTGTCAATTTATGCCTCGCGAAATTCTCCCACCTGATAGTCGACCCCTGTTCCGACGGTAAGTAGCCGTTGGCTTTGTCTGCGAGATTCACCCGCCTGATTGTCTACCCAACTCCCACGGTAAGCACCGTCGTGACTGCCCTTCCAAACTGAAGCAGCACGAATGGCCACGGTGCAATATTAACCGTACACATACATAACTTGTACCCACAGTTCCTTTTATACCGTAGCCCTTTTTGTCACCATAGAACAGTTTTGGTGTAGTGTCGGCAAAAGCTTTCATGAAATCATATGTTTCTTTCTATCGAGCGGTCAGTTACAAGGTCGTCACAATTGCTAAAAGAGCTGCGTTTGAAACTTTGGCTTGTGGGAGAGTCCACCATGGTATGAGTGAATGCAATAACCTGGCATGGGTTAGGAGGGTGCGGGGTGTAAATAGGTTTAGCCAGTTATTTTATTGATCTCGTAGAAAAATAATGTACACATGGGAGAACATTAAAATTTAAAACGTTACCCCTAGATATCGACTAATCTCTAGGAGGTCTAATAACATACTGTTCATGCTCATCGGCATTAATAACATTTTTAAATAACCAAGACAAGTCTAAAACAATAAAATACAGCTTAAAGTCTTTATGCTCGATCATGTGAGTAAGCAGCCAAAGCATCTGCAGTAACGTTCATTTCAACATATGTTTGAAAGAAAATGGAGTAGTATCTTTCTAATTGCACATCTCGGATTCCTGGGAGCTCGAAAGTCTTTAAGAGCATTAATCACCAGCAAAGAGTAAGTTCAATCTAGCTAATTGGTAGGCTATACTGCTTGCATAGACATAATTAGACCTCGTAAACAAGGCCTGAACTTTGGCAAAACTGTTAGAATAAGAACCACGATAAGTAAAAAAATGCAAATTAACAGTCCCTGAACAGATGTCAGATGGCTCCTCCAGCACCACAAACACCGTCTTCTAGTGATCCGTCGATATTAAGCTTCAAATGAACCCCAACAGGTAGGAAGGTTCCTCATATCCAAGTTGGAGCCAAGTGCAGTTCACCCAGACCCAGAATGCATTGCAATAATATTCTTACAACTTGCAGGCTTTGAGTAAAAAATGTTAGATACATTTAATCACGCTTGACTCGAGAATTTTCGCCTTCTTATCTCATTCACTTGCTAACCAAACAAGTTGCACTGACCACTAGCTCGGTGGGTCGGGGAATCATTCCACTTTGTCTCTTGGTCAAGCTCAAATTAATAGTCTCCAAAGGAGTCTGATTTCTACCATGTTAGTTGTCCATGTAGCTTATGGCCCTGAACTACGGATGTTGCAGGTTTTTAGGCAACACGAGTTACATAATGGTCGTACCCATCACTAAACCCGCCATCATCTCCTTTCTCGACTGTCACCGCTACCCGCTATTTGAAGACTGCCGCCACCTTAGCCCCAATTACAAAAACTCATCACACTATCAATTTTTGCCATAGATCCTATTAGAGCCATCAATTTTGGCCCTCTATCACAACCATCAATTTCTATCATACATGAAGCCTAGATCCCTTCTTCCTCAATTTGATCACAATCAACCCTAGATCCCCAATTTTTGACCTGATATTCTAAAAATGCCCTCTTGAATTCATCCATTTGCCTGAAATTTGGTTGGAATATGGTCGAAGGTCGATCGGTGCATACTTATGAAAGTTTGGAGTGATAGATAGTTAAAAATAACTTTGTGATGCAGAAACCTACTGCGTGAAAACTTAGGGGCGCCCGGTGCAATTGACCCAAGGTGTTTAGGCAACACAAGTTACAAAATGTTCGTACCTATAATTAGATGCGTCAATGTTGCATGACAACAACAATTTTTTTTTATTTTTTTTTAACTTTAGACGACGAGAACAGCCTTTAGCAGACAAATGAATAATTTTGCAACAGGGGGCACAAATTCATCTAAAATACTCTCAACTTATTTTTATTGTTAACAAATGTTGGGGATTGGAAATTAAAAATGTTAAGCAAGTCTAAAGTAGGAAAACAAAATTTTCCCTATTTTAAGTTTATAGTATAACAACTTGGCAAACCTGCTCCATCACAGTAGTTGGCATAAATTAAAGCTTTCTTGGTTAATAATTGAAATATTCTAGCTAGAATATATATACCTGTTAAGAAATTACATAAATGTCAAAACTATTTAAAGTAATGAGTTCTTAACAACCAACCAGAAGTTTGGCTTGTTAAAGTCACCCATTGACCGTGCATGAGACTGCATTCGCTTCTTAGAAGTTCCTTTATACTTATACTTGATTGATGCTAAGTCTAAAATATGAAATATTGTGCTTTGCCATCTAGAATACACTTGGGAAAGTCAAGGAAATACCATAGAAATTTGCACATTTTATTTTTAGTTGAGTCATTTTATGTCACATGACAATGCTGAAGTATGCAAACGTCTTTCTTAAAGGATTGTATTTTTGCAGTGTCTCATTACAGATATGAAATTTCTGTTTACTAGTGAAGAAAAAACAGATAAACCAAATTGTCCTCCAAAACCATAATCTTATAATTGAGCCATCAAGAGTATGTACCAATATACTCTGTTGTACTAGCGCTTAGTGACAAAAAATTAACATCAAAACTATTTTAACATAATTCCTAGAATTTATTGTGACAATCTTTTATCATTAAAATGTGTTTACCGCCTAATAACAAGAATACACATAAGAATTCTGAATAATAAGTTATAAGTCACATGAAAAAATTGGTTCCTAAAATAAAAATCAGTACCATCCATGCATCCCTTGGATGACCAAAGAATAAACAAATTTCTTACAATTCAGAAGTCCCCCCTCTAATTTTTAATCAGTATGATCTCCTCAAAATCAACAACCACCAAAGAGAATTGAAAAAGGAAACCAGAAGATATGGACAAGAAAGGACCTAGAATTGCAGACAAAGCCACCCATATGCCACCCTCAGCTCCTATCAATATTCATGAAGTCCTTTCATCACCTCCATGAAAGAAGGCGACGCCATGTTTGGCGACAGGGTTGCCATGTCCGAGTATCTAAACAGCGGCCGCGGCGAGGAGAAGAAATCGCTCGAATTCGGCGTGAAAAGCGGGATATCAGCCAAGAACGAGTTATGCGCTCTAAACATAGGAGAAACCGAAGACGACGTAGTTTCCTTTCCTCCGCCACCGCCACCGCCGTGTTGTTTCTCGTCCGTAACACCCGAAGACGACTCGCTGTTGCCGTTGTTCCCTTCCAAGGAACTGCCCTCCTCTTTGCTTTCGCGTTCACTACGCCCGGTTTCGTTACTGCCAGAGCGTGACGACATGCCGGTCAGCTTCTGAACCAGGGACATGAAATCGCGAGCCTGCGCGTGGATGATCTTCGGGGACTTGGCGTAGATGATCACCGGCTTCCCACGGTCTGCCTTCCGGTTTGGCTTCTTGGGGGTGCTTGAGAGCCTGCTGATATTCAGGGGAGATGGGCGTGGGCCGTTGATCACCCTTATTCTGCCTTGCAGCTGCTCATTGTCATCGAACATTGGACGAGGGCTCATGGCTGAAGATCGATCAATGGGAACAAGGGAGATCGGAAACAAGCCAGATTAGAAGGAGAGGATTTGGGTGAATTTATATGGATGTAGATCGAGAACAGATCGAGAGAATGATTCGTTTGTTATGGAGGAGAGAAGAGAGGGAGGAGATAGAGCTAGATATAAAAGGAAGGTGGTTGTTAAAAAAAATAGGGTTTGTATTGTTTGGGGTTTGGAGAGCCAACAATTCTGACCGTTGACATTTTGGGGTTGAAATTTTGGGTTTCGCCGGGAAGCAATTGTGAGACGGTATTGACGTTTGTTTTTTCTAATGTATGTATGGAGTAATGTTTATGTAATCTGTCGGCTGGGCTGCCAAGGGAGAGGGCGGCTGGCTTTAATTAACTACACTTGAGGGAATATATCCAGCACAACATGCTTAATTAATTCTCAACCAAAAATAGAAGCTTTGTTAGGTTCTGCTTTTTGTACGAGGATTAGCTAGATACTAGGACCCTTTGCTATGATTTTTTGATATTCAAACAGATTGATCTATGTAATATCATAGTAATAGTACATTTTGAATCAGTTCTGTTCTTAAATTCAGTACAAAATCCTGTTATGATAAGAAAAATCTCGTTAGATAATGTATCTTGATAATAAGGATTGTCATTATAAATTTTTGCATTACCACAAAACACATTATGTGGCAATTTTTGCACTAAAATGCTTACCGTATAGGATCCTTATATACAGGGGGGCCAATTTTTTGTTGTATTGACGATTATGAATGCACTTTTTGAAACCGCGTGCAATTGGAGCTTGTCGACACGTTTGACTATATAATAGTGTCCTCTTTTTTTTGTTTTTTGGATACATACAGTGAATTAGTTTAGAGATTGAGTTTGTGTGCTTTGCTCAGACATAGTTTCCTTTTTTATGACAACCTTTTTTGAAAGCAAAAAGAGTGAAATTAAACATCTAAGGAATAAAATCTTCTCAGAAGAAGGTAAACCGTTCTCCTAAAAGTGCACTTGAGGGAAGGATGCAGTAGGCTATCTCTAAAGTGCTCAAGTTAGAAATGGCATACACTTTCTTGTGTAATAAGCCTTTTCAACACACTTGAAAATATTAAAAGCTTTTTAGTTCTTTATTTCTCGGATGAAATTGCTTTGGATGGTATCGAGTATTTGCCAAGTTTTGTAAGAGAGTCATGTCCACGCTTATGTCCTCATTTTCACTACCGAGAAATATCATTTTACTGTTTACTTTTTCTACTGTTTACTTTTTCAGTCACGCTATTCTCAATTATAAATTCGCTTAAACCATGAAATACTAGTATTTATTACTAAGCCGCAAACTTGGGCTGTGCTGCAGCTGATCAGCGAGCCGAATTACTAACAAGCGAAGTAGTTGAATAGTCAAAAAGTCGCACTCACGCTAGCAGTCAGCAGCAAATGAGTGATTTGGTTTTACTTTTATTATGTATTTTTCACTAAGGGTAAGGCCCTATAATCTTGGTACTATTTTGAAGCAGAAGTTTCTGGTCAATCCGTATTTTTTAAATCGCGAATGAACATGAACATGAGCATGAAGTCCTTGTTTTTAAATATTGTATTGTTATGATTTCAATTAATTGACTAATTATTTTCTAATTGAAAAGTCATCCATTTCAACCTAAAATTACCAAAAAAAAAAAATTAAATTTAAAATGCATAGGCTTATTTGATTCGTATGCAACCCCAGACATCACCGGACCTTCAAGAAGTCAATCTTCAAGTCTTCCCCGGTATCTTATTTAATATTTACCTCTCTTTCTTTGAATGGTCTCTGCATGCCCACTAGAGGGCTTTAATATTAGGCTCATTTTTTTGACAGCTTGAGATTTAATTATTAGAGTTTTATTTTATTAAGTGCTCTTGCATATTGTGTAAGTTTTGGAGCTAATTCGAAATTTGTATTCTAAAGTATTACCTCGATACAAGATTCAACTTTTCAAAAGTACCAAATGAGTACCTAAAGTACCATTTTTTAACCAAATCATTCTGAAGGCTAATAGGCGATAGAATCCGTTAAAAAATCTAGCGGTATGACTGTATTAATTACAAAAATTATGATGTGGGTGAGGTGTGTTAGTGTATGTTTCTATGTGTGTGCTACTGTGTGTTTGTGTGTTACTGTGCTGTGTGTTTGCGTGTGAAGCGGGTGTGTGTGATGAAACAGTGTGTGTGTGGGGGTGTGGTGGGTGGAGGTGTGTGCGTATCTTACTCTCTGTATGAGTGCACTCATGTGTGTGAAACCCGCGAGAAGGGGGGGAGGGGGGAGGAGGAGTGTTACTGTGTGAAATAAGGTGCGCGTGTGTGTGTGTGTGCGTGCACGCGCGCGCGTGGGGGTTGGTGTGTGTGTGTGTGTAAAATGAGATGTTTGTGTGTGTGTGTGTGTGTTTTCACTAAGTTTTATTCCACGTCATCCTATTTTGATGACATGGACCAATCAACTAGAAAAGATGGTCATATGAATTTGTTTTATGAACATTGTTTCATAGAAGACAATCATACCCTTAGATTTTTTAGGAATTCCACCTTCAGTCAGCCTTTATCGATACTTTAATGTACAGATTTGATAGTAGCTCCAAAACGTACACATTACGCAAGTCTACTTAATAAAATAAAATTCTAATTAAAAATAGAACTCTAACAACGTAAAATAAAATAAAACTTCAAGGAGCAGCAGGGGAACGTGCCCACTTCCAACTCTTTCCCAGTTGGCACCGCCTCTGGCCAAAGCAAATATGAGTTTTTCCAAAATAAAAGTCTGTTGATAATTGCTTATTTTGCAGTTATTGTAGCACTCGCTACTCCTTCCCGCCAGTCGAATGAAAAATGTTCAACATTACTTGTTTCAAAATTGGACAAGGCGGAAGTTTCCTGAGCAGGTTTTTCCTCAAGAATATCCGTATGGGTGTTCTTACCCAAAAGGGGGAAAGTCCAAGTTTTTCCCGAAGGAGCAGGTTTTTAAACTTCGCTGTCAAAGTTTGGCCTGAAGTGGAACTTTAGCTTTTGTCAACTTTTAGTTGGCACGCTAGCGGAATACAGCTTCGCAAATGAAAGGGGCGGATCTAGAATCTTATTTTTGAGAGGGTCAAGATATATTTGTGAAAAAAAAAAAAAAAGTTTTTCTTTCCAAATATATTTGGTAAGTCAAATTAGGTGATGATTCGGATGGATGCATGCTCGATTCATTCAGGGAAGAATAAATGCATTAATACTGATTTGCGAGACAAAGACTTTACTTATGGTAAATTGTACAAGAAAATAAAGTAATTCACTATTAAATTTTTAATTTTTAATTTTTTTTTTGGTACGGTCATGGCCTACACTTGTCACCCCTTGTACATTAACCGGAATATAAAAGCACAGGTCCATTACTCAGTTTGTACGATTCAGATCAAGCCTCGGAATGCCCATTTCGAAATAATTGGAATGTGCGTTCTTCTATAAATTTGAGAAGTTTGCAAGGTCACAGGTTCGAATTTATAGTGAGCGAAATACTGAGGTAACCTAGAGAAAAGGCTATGGGCAACCCTGATTATGTAACCTGGGCAAATACTTTGAGAAGTTTTAATTTGAAAGGAGGCTTTCATTTGAACTTTGATTTGATGATGCAAGTCTTTTTTTTTTTCTTTTTTTTCTGAGCAAGTCAATACATTAAAGGGTTACAAGAACAGAAACTTGGTTCACAGATTCATCCAAAGACAAAAGATGGGAAAAGGATGAGGGAGGAACCAAGCCAAAAAAGTTGGAATCATCAGCCCATTAAGCTAGGTTATGGACAAGACTATTTACAAATCTACTGAATTTCAAAAAATTCCAAAAAATTAAAGACTACGCAAGTCTTTAATTTATGGATGGGTTATCTTAATCAGGTGAAGGTTGGATCCATACCATTTTGTAGGAAGAAGCCCAACCGATGTGAGCGTAGCCCAGGAGATCCATGATTTTAGTCTGTGGGTCCGAATGCCTGGTAGCTGGCGGCCTGCCAAATCTTGAACTCAGGCTCCACTTGGGCTGGATTTTAGGCACAATAAGTTTTGGCCCTGATGTAAGTCGAGTAAATTCAGCTTATATCTCGAGTGCCTGAGATTTAAGTGAAAGCTAATAGCCAGTAGAGATTATTGTTGTTATCGCCTTTAAAATGGAATGATGAATGTATATGTGCTTGTCTTGTCGACAATTACGTGTTGCTAAATATGTTATATTTATAGCACTTATTAGCGACAAATAAGTTTGTCAAGAAGCACGACTTTGCCATTCTGAACTTGCAAAGCTTGTTAAGAAGAAATGCGGTGAAATTAAAATAAACGTGAAACGATTCGGACCGTCCACAAACCTCGGCTCCCACCCATATGTGAGGGACATCATTCAAATTGACCATTACTCGGGTCCAAAATTTATATAATATGCCATCAATCTAACCCCCAATGTCCTTTTCTAAAGTTTGGAGCTGCTACTCTCGAAAATCTACGTCGTATGTTTAACTCCAAAAAGTTTATTTCAACTATTTATCTCAAAAAAAGTTCTAAATCTACGTGCTGAAATATTGATCAAGATTAGATTCTTATATAATCACCGTAACTCTCAAATGATCACGGAAACAAACAACTTTCGTGAAAAAGGTCAATTTATTATTCATTGTCATTATATAAATGTGGCGGCGTTGCTTCAAGGAGACTCAAACTACTGACCTCAAGGATATATTCTACAATCTTTACGGCTTGAACCGTCTCTAGGAGTTCAACAAAACAAAAAACTTTTGATTTGCGTATCCGAGAGAAGAAAAGAAGAGTAGAAACACTTGTAATAAAACAAAAACTTTTTGACTTACATACACGTGAAAAGACAAGATGAAGAAAACTAGTGAAGGCACGAGGATAAACATGCAAGTAAAGACCCAAGTTAATTAACTTTAGCTCGAGCTAGCATAATGTTTTTAGAGCACAAAACTGTTGGTCCACAAATTCTGGTCAAAGGGAGTGGCTCGAGCTTGCTGAGTTTAGAGGATTCAATTAAAGAATACATCGAGCATGCATTAAACCCCACATCCCTCATTGTGCTTTGTAAACTATGGTCACAGCAGCCTATGCGAGACATAAGCCACTGGTAGGTACTATTATGGTCTGGGAACAAGGACCGTGACCAAGACCTGCATTGTCTTGTGCAGTACAAAATATATAGTATGAAGCACAAGGCTGGCATGGGCTATATAGGATCATGCGCACCCCGCACGCCAACTGACTCGCTGCTAATTCCTAGTCATGGCCGCGCAGAGAGGCAAACGGAGGTGCCTGTCTCTCGATTCTCCCCAAGACCATCATGTCCTGGTGCTGATTCAATTGATCAGAGTGCTGTTCCCAAATATTTTATGTGTAACTAGTACGTGAGAAAATGCTTCCAAAACACTCCCACTCTCTTTTCAATACTTTTGTCTTTCACTCTTTTCACTCCCTCGGATCTCCCATTCTTCTCTCATCATTTCCTTACTTGTTTAATAAGAGTAATGAAAACCCAAAACATTCTTAGGGAAGCTTCAGACAGAATTAACCAGCATGTGGCTATGGGCCATCTCATGGTTTTTGGTTAACCTAGGTGCAAACTATGATTTTTTTAGCTGCATGCCTTTCTAGCCCACCAGCTAATGTTAATGTTAAAAAAAGGGTTGTCACGCCGGTACTATTGTCACATATATATGATTATTCGCGCTATTGTCGTACATATTAGATTTTTTATTACCGTAGCTGCTATGACAACACTTTTTGTGCGATACCAACAACCTATTGTTTATATCGTCACAAGTTATGGATAATATTTAGGTATGTGGTATAATCATGCATAAATCTGTACGAGGAATTACAGTTTCAAAGTCTGACAATGACCACTAGGGTCACGAGTTAATATCGAGTGTTCTAGATGAACATTGTACAATTTACTCATGCGTAGCTATTGCATGTGGAGTTACAGTATTCTTTGACCAAAAACTTGTAAAAGCAAGGCGCCTTTCTTAACAACCCTTTGATTACTCAATGTTCCATCTGGAGTTGCGTTTACTATGCTAAATAAGTCACAATTTGCACTCTGACCTTTGTAAATTCTAATTAGGCATTCAACCGATCCTATCTATCTCAACAGGTATAGTTCTCCACTCCACTTAAGAAGATGGAAAATAGCATGATTGTCACCCGTGACTTACTTGAGCTTGTTCATTTGGTGAAGCTATGAACTTCCACTTGGGATTTCTTTTGGTTGAGAGGGTCTTAGGAGTTCCTTTCACAGTGTCTAGTTTCTTCTTCTTGCGTGAAATCACCATTTTGTATGTTAATGACTCTTGATGCGTACGAAGACAGAACGATTACATTCATACTAACTAGTAAACACTTCTATAGGGCCACTTCACTAGTTCTCGCATTAGACTGGGGAGTTGGGACTCAGAGAACCAGTTGGTCGATTGTAAGGACAAGCATTTTCAAGATTATGGCCAATGAAGAGTTACGGGACAAAAATATCCTGTCATATCCATTGAAACCATCTTGGCATATACCAAATCTTTACGACAGAATATATGCAAAAATTCGAGTTGTGGCAGACCGTTGGAAACTTTTTTTCGGTGTCAGAAGCATTGCTAGGAGTTCCGCTTGATATACTAAGCGATAATTTCTTATTTTAAGAGGCAAGATTACTGCAAATTGGTACAACCTTTGTTGCAAAATTGTTTCACTAAAGGTGGTTGAGATCTATCATCTCAAATGCAGGATGCCCATCTCTAAATTACGAAGTCTCTATCCAATTCCCATGAAATGAGCTGGATGAGGGTTATACATACCTGTAGGTCCTGTCTATCATCGGGATTTGGGACCCAATAGATCACAGACCCTTATGCGCCATAGCTCCCCTTTTTAAAAGAAAGTGTTGATCAATCACCCAAAAATGGATATAAGTAACAGAAAACGAGAAGCATAGACATCTTGGTCTTTTGGATGAATTTGATAGAGACCTTCCCCTCTCTTGTAGTTAGGTCCCCTCCTTGCCAACTCAAGTACAAGAAATTTTGAGTCTCAAAAACTTTCTCTTGGAGTTCATAGAGAGTGACCGTTGAAGCTTCTGTAAGTTTCATAACCTTGGACGCAGATTGTTGGTCCCTGCGGAACCATTTTTGGCAGTGTGACAATTGTCCAGACAGGGCCAACTTTTGATAGCAGTGTTGCTATTATTGTTAAAGCAGCGTACTTATTTGTTTTCGTGGGCAATCAAGTTGCGATGCATGAAATGCAAGCGATTAGTTGAAGACTTGAAGTTTTCATAGGCCCTGCATGGCTCAAGCTATGCCTTAATGGCTATGTTTACTCTTGGTGGCATTTTGACAGTGAAAACTTAAATCTTGGAGTCATAAACTGCACAAAAATTAATGTAGGTAATTAGGACAGCGAAACTGTAACCAACACAGATAAGTTGGAAGAGAGTGCGAAACGGGATGATTGTACATCATGCATCACGTGTTGCACTATTTTCTAAAATCGCGAAACTGTAAATGCAAAACTACGCCTATGAAAAGTGGTGTGCAACAATATTACCATGCAAATCTACATGTATTTATGTTTCATGGCGATCCAAAATGAAACTTTTAGCAAAAGAGTTTCTCATTTATTTCTTATCATCCCAAAGGATTTTGAGGACACGAAGATCTTACTCGTATGACTTTATAGCTTACCCATGTTTGGTTGGATATAGATTGATCTATTTATTAATTCATCAAGGATATCTTTTAATCTTATCGGATCATGATAAATGGAAGAAAGCAGTACCATAAGAAAGATTTTGATCACACTTATTAGGAGAGATCATTTAACAAAGGTTTAAGTCAGATTTGCCATATCTTCCTAAAATGCTTTATAGTAGCATCTGTTTGCCTGCCTTGTTAGTAACCAATTATACCCGTGCATTGAGCTGAGCTGCTCTTTCTTCTTCTTCTTCTTCTTCCCAACAAGCATATATATATAGTAATCACATTCAAGAAATGTCACTTCTAGAAGTTCTTGAAGTGTCGCAAAGTAAAGCTCGCTTATGATGTTTTTATAAAGTGTCATAAAATAAGCGTAGCCTCAGCCCATTTTTCTTGTAGTGTCTTGAGTTCGTCTTAGTCTTCGATCGTATTGTTGTTAAAAAAGATTTTCTTGCTTCTACTCTTGTGTTGTTAATGGGATTTGGATCCCTCACATTCTCTCTTCTGTCCCAGCTTTCTGGTGGTCTTTACAAATATCAATTTTTTTTTGGGGATAAAAGTCAAATATTATCTGAGAAATATCAATCGCCCAGTGGCAAGGGTACTGAGAATAATCTTGCCCTTCATTTCTTCTTGGATTGGTTCTGGCCATGATTATCTGGAATGAATGATCTCCCATCACTCCTTGACTTCAAATTCACCACTAACAATTGCAGTCAGATACGACTGAATGGACAAGGTGTCATTCTCCTAGTCTAATGGGTGCAATTAAAGTGATATCTACAAGAGAGGGGAATAGCCTTTTCATGGTGTAAGTATGATAATAAGGTATCCTCCCCCATTTAAACCAAAAAAAAAAAGGTATCCTCCCCCAGTCTCTTCACAAAGCAAACAATCTTGGAAAAATCTACAACTAAGGACCACCATTTGCATACTTCTCGCAAGAAAATTCAGTATTTAACTTAAGAATTTCAATTCATTCTATACTTAGAAAAATTGTTCCACTTTCTCCACATGTCAACAAAACACGAGAAGAAGAACAATTCAAAGTTTTGTAATAGTTTCGACCGTTATATTGCTTTTATTTTCTTTGGGAAAACGCACACAAGTCACTGATATTCTTTGTAAAGTGCAATAGCTACCTTGGGAGTGACGGTGGAATGATTGTTCTCCTCGTCAAAGAGAGTCGTTTATACTACGGTCAGATAAAGCATGTTTTAGTCTGGTGATCTAACATGAATTAACATTTGTGTCTGGTTCACGTTTTAGGACCTTCACACAATGTTGACAGGAACGTCACTCTCGCGGTCTCTCTCCCCAACCTTTTTTTAAATTTATCAAACGAAACACAATAGCTTTACAAGAATGTGAATACTGAATATCACTTGATCAAAGAAATGCCACTTATTATGCTTAAACTAATGGAAGAGAAACGACGGAACCAAAATTGAAAGTTTGCACGTATTTCCAAACAAAAAACAAGGGCCTTTCGCGGTTGCCTTTTGGCTCAACCCTTCAAAAAGGCAAACTTTGTACACACACACACACTATCTGTGTGTGTCTGGGGTTGGGATTTGGCATTTGGTCTCCTCTTAAACTTGAAATCCATTTTCACAAGACCAATACTCAAAAAGGAAAAGAAGTTGAATTTGCCACTAAATCTGAAAGCGAAATGTATAAAATATGGAACAAAAGTGCTCCCTTTGAAGAAGATTTCCCTTCTTCTCTATCTGTCTCGACCTCAAAAACGCCACCAAATGTCGTAAGGCGACCTATATATTAGCTCCAAAATTGGTCACTTCTCTCTCCATCTGGCTGTGGCTGCACCAGCACCAGCACCAACATCAACCCATGTAATACATAACAGACTAGAGAGAGAAGATTTGAGCTGGAAATAGCTGTAAAACCTACTCATCCAAGAACCGCTTCACAATCTTCACGCTTGGTTCCACCACCTGCCTCTCCCAAACCTCCGCCGTCCGCCCGCCGGATTCCGCCCCCATCACCGCCCTGAAAGCCTCCGTGGCGTCCACACTCCTGAGGTCCCACCCGCCTTCCCTCAGCCGCTTGATCTTCTCCACCTGCCTCCTCGCCAGCTGACGCGTGTTCTCCTTGATCGCCCCCACCGCATCCTCGTACGCCCGCTGCCCACCACCCCCGAGCTCCTTGCTGAAGTACCTCCGCAACTCGGGCACCCCGATCGCCTGACCCAGCCCGCCGCGACCCATCACCGAGTCGAACTCGTCCGAGTCGTAGAACTCCGCCAGCTCCTCCAGCATCCCCGAGTCGAGCATCTCGTCGACCCGCTTCGCCAGATACCAGTTCAGCACGGGCAAAGAGACGTCCACCCAGATGAAGCAGCAGCTGTAACGGAGCTCCGATGATACCGGGTCCGGGTCCGGCCCGTTGAACACGTCCGATTCCGGGTCGAACCGCTTCGCCAGTAGGGCGTAAATGAACGAGTTTGACCCGCCCACCAAAACCGGCAGCCTCTTCCGAGCTGAAATGTCGGAGATGGCGGAGCCGGCGAGTGACCGGTAGTCGGACGGGGTCACCTCCGGCTGGGTCGGATCGAAATCTCCGAGGAAGTGGTGGACGACGCCGTTCCGCTCCGGCACCATGATCTTGTTGGTGGTGATGTCGAGGCCGCGGTAGAACTGCATTTTGTCGGAGTTGATGATTTCCGACTGGGGGAAGAACCTGGTGCACAGGTCGATGGAGAGCTTCGACTTGCCGGAGCCCGTGGCGCCCATGATGACGACGATCTTCTGGTGGCTGTTGGTGGCGGCGGCGGCGCCACGGCGGCGATTGGTGGTCCCTGGGGTGGCGATGGTAGTGGATTCCATGGGGGCCCAACTGGGTTTCAATGGGACCGGGTTTAGGAACAAGCTATGACAGTAGTGGAGGAATGGCAGTATCATAAGGAAGAGAGTGACGAAATGTATGTGTATATACACAGAGTGGCGTACGTACATACGAAATACGTGACAGTTAGAGAGGAGAGAGAGAGAGAGAGAGGTAGTGGTACAGGTGCAGGTGCAGGTACTGTAATGGTACGTAGTAGTAGTAGTAGTAGTACTATTTTGCCTGGGAAGTGGCTAAAATTTGGTTGGGCTGTAAATTTAGGGGTGGTTATGGAGTCTATCTGGCTATATTTCTCGTACCCTCATTTCGTTGTGTGCCCTTTCTCTGGTCCTTTGTTCAGCTCCGGTGATGGTGGTGGTGTTGCTGCAATGGCAGATTCCGTCATTCTCATTCATGCCTGGACAAGGACACAGACACAGAGAAAGTGTTTATGTTATACGCGACTGATCTTGGGGGAGGTGCCGGTGGGGAGAAGGAGCGGGAGTGAGAGGGAGAGAGTGGAGCTGTGTGTGGGATGATCGGAATGAGAAGAAGATGGAGAAGCGTCAGTGGAAGTGATTCTCTTGAGAATATACACAGGCTTAATTACAGCAGTCTCCTTAAGGTTGGGATATATCCTTTGACCTGACGGAGTATTGAAATACTTAACGGTTCGAACAAAATGACCACATTGCCCACGAGTGAAAATGTAAATTCTTGAAGTGTCATTCTTCTATTTTCTTCCCATTTCCACTTTCCTCTATCTGTTTTTCTCTTTAACTCCAATCACCTGAACACCACCACCGCACCAATCTCGCCACTCTCTGTTGTATTTGTAACAACTTTCTAACCCCAATCACTTGGAACATCACAATTCAACAATCACTTCCATGTTCTTTGCGTCAAACTAACCAACACCATGGCGGCCGCTGCCACTAACCACCACCAAAGCAGCCTTTTACCACCACCAATTAGCCTACCACCGCTTTACATTGACTCACTGCCACCATATGACCCACCACAACCTCAAATCAACCCACCACGGTCAACCAACCACTTGCTTCACCTACAACCCAAATACCAAAATCACACATATACGTACCCACCCGTGCGGCTACCGCCGGTCAAGCCATACGCAACACCAACGTCGGTAAATGCACTGAAATTGGAGGTGATGTGTATGAGCCTACAATATTTATAACGTTCACACCACAAGATTTGAGTTAAATAATTACGAAAAAAATAAGAAACATATCTCAAAGCTCTGATGGTGATGGAAGGCCGTGGGAATGCTGGTTGTTTATTACGGGGATGATGGTGTTTGATTGGTTGTTGGTGGTGTACGAAAAGTGAGAGAAGCAAGATCAGGATCCGTCAGGGGCGATGGCGGTGCGGACGACGTTGCGGCTGAGTAGGATTTTAGGGGCGGGGGGGGGGGGGGGGGTAAGGGAAGGGGTGGCAGCATTGTGGGGGACTGAAGGGGCCGCGACGTTGGGGAATGGGGGGCTGGCAGTGGAAGTGTTGAGTTTTGTTTGGTGCAACAGTGATGGTGGTGGTGGTTTCAGGTGAGTAGAAGAGAGAAATTGTTAAAGTTGAAAATGAGAGAGATACAGAATTAGCGTTTGAGACCCAAATTTGGAAATTAGGTTTCATCCTAATTGATTTTTTAAATTAAAGTAGTGTATATACACTACAAGGGTAATATTGTCATTTTAAGAATATGTATCTATGACATCAGTAAAAAAATACATTTTTTTAACGGAATCCTGACAGATGGACATAAGTGTTACCTTTTTAATGTTTGTGGTCACGGTTTGTTATTTTTTAAAACTTAGTGTCCTTAACTGTATTTTAAACAAACCTCAGGGACATGGGTGTAATTAACCCATATATATATATATATATATATATATATATATATATATATATATATATATATATATATATATATATATACCAGCCTAAGCTCTCGCTACTTGCACAGTTACACTTGTGAGCCTTTTTATGTGCGCAATCTCAAGGCAACGATCCCCTGCCTCCGCGTCTAGTGAAACTAGAATGGAATTTTATGGGCTTGGTGACCCCATTTCATTAAAAAAAAAAAAAAGGAATAACTACATCAAAGTTCTTGAGATTAAGGTGAAATTACAGTTAAGGATATTAAGTTTCAAAATGTAGCATACCATGATAAAAAAACATTGAAAATATATTAGCCGTGTCCATTCGTCACAGGTCAGTTAATAAAATGTACTTTTTGGCTGATGTCATATATGAGTATTTTCTAAATGCTAATACTACCATTATACCATATATACATATACATTGTATAAAGATTAAAAATCTAAATCTGAAAAATTAGGTTTCAAACTTAATTCCCAAATAAGGGTTTCACACATAATTCTCTCTCTCCAAATTAAGGTTTTAACCCTAATTTTTAAATTAGAGTCTCTAACAGCAATTAAGCCCTTTTTTTTTCAAATTACAGATTTAAGCCTTTTTTTCCTTCCAAATTTGTGTTTTTGTTCTTAGGTCAATTTGCACTTATTATTATTATTTTGGAAATTTCATTAAACACCTAACTCTCTCTCCCTCTGACTTCCCCCACCCCGCCGCCACTGTCCTCACCCTTCCCCAACCTCTGACTTCATCCCCCCCGCCCCCCGCTGCCTTCTCTCACCGCGTCGTCGCCCTCACCCCTCATTCAAACCTGTGGTTGCCCCCATCTCCCCACCTCGTCGCCGCCCTCCATCCATCCTACTGTCGCCCCACCTTCCCCCAACCCAATCGTCCCCCACCCTCCCTTGAAAAACCCAGAAGTTCCGAAGACAAGGGAAAAGCCCGAAAGGGTAAGGGCAAGATCCCAAGATAAAAAGATCCTCCTCCCACCCATTTTCCTTGGTTGGACGCACAACCGCCCAAATCTGTGATCTACATCAGCTTTTGGGGCCTCGTTCTGCTAACATGGGACCAGCTCATGGAGTTTTCGCATGGAGTCATAAACAGCAAGACCCCGTTCTTGTGGGTCATACGGTCGGATTTTGTAGCTGGCGGCGACTGAGAGACCAAAATCCTGGCAAAACTTTTCGAGGGTACTAAAGAAAGGGGGTACATTGTGGGTTGGGCTCCCCAGGAAGAAGTGTTGGCACCCCGAGCGGTTGGTGGGTTCTTAACGAAAAACGGGTGGAATTATACTTTGGAGAGTGTGATCGAGGGGGTACGATTATCTATTTTGTTTTTGCTAGATTTTCAAAGTAGGGAAGAGAATAGGGAAATTTTGGTGGTCATGGGAGGTGGAGGCTAATATGTGATGTCTAGCGGTGGGCATGGTGGTATTGTGGTGGTGGGTTCTCCAAAAGAAATGGAAAGAAAGAGAAAGATGAAGTAATGACATTTCAAAGAAAAAAAAAAACAACCTTCTAACTTAAAGGCGATAAAGTCATTTTTTTAAAATCGAAGTTTTTAAGATTCCGTTTGGTCAAGGGACATAAGTGTAATTTGTCCAAACTAATGGACACCCCTGTAATTTCACCCTAACCTCAAGGACTTTGCTGTAATTATCCCTTCAAAAAATTCAACAATTTGTGTTCTATGATGGTTCAAGCTACTATATATATATATATATATATATATATATTGCTTCAAAGAACTTGCTCACTTTTTTAAATAAAAAAGATTGTTATAGGTGCTTATTTATGTTTACCCTTTTTACCCATTTTTTCTATTTTTATTTCCATATTCCACCAACTCATTTTCTCTCTCCTGGCCCACTTCCCCCCCCCCCCCCTTCCCCTCTCCATTTGTCTCTCTCTTGGGATAGAATGAGAAACACACAATACATGACTTATATTGTTAATACGTGTGTCAAGTCAAAATGGAGTAATTTTTTTGTGACGACCTTCGCTAATTAATTGATCATATTTCCTTTTAAGGCTATTCTAAAAAAAATTGATCATTTTCCAAATTAAGAAATAACTCATAGGTGTTTTCCGATGTTTACCCTTCTTACATTTTTTTCATTTTATTTATCTCTCCACATTTAATCTTCCACCAACCTATTTTTCTCTCTCTTGGCCCACTTTCTTTCATCTCTCTCCAATTCTCTCTCTCAGGGTAAAATGAGAAACTCAAAAAAATGGACTCATATCCTAAATAAGTGTGCAAGTCAAATACAATCAATTAATTAGGAATGGAGGAAGTATTACATGGATTTCATTGAAGTAAAAGATAGCAAGGTATAGATGAAATAAAGCACATTGCATGTGGGTAAAATCAAAGACATACCTGGCTGTGAAAATGTCTAAACCGGTGACCCACCCCAACTAGTCCTAAATTCAACTAACTCTAGCTATCTATCCACAACCCGGAGTAAAAAATGTTCACTATGAAAAATAAGACAACAATAGACAATATAAACTCCACTACCTATAGATAACCCTCAGACTCGTGTCATAACAGTCTATAAGTTAAACCTGTCTTTGTTGGAACGAGCCGGTAACTCAATTATTTTGGTTCCTCACTATGTCACTCGTCATGCAGTGAAAAACTAAGTCTGCTGTCACTGTGAATTCATCTCCCTCCTCTTCAGAATCCTTGTCAGAATCTTGAGACTCATAATCTTGTAAAGCATAATCAAAGTTGTGATGGGAATCAATGATGCATCGTTACTTGAGCCCAAGGTAGCGAAACACCCATCAAGATTTAGAAAAGACTAGTCTGCATGACGAACGTCTTTACTGTTGGACCCAATCTGTGAATGTATTTATCGGCCCAAAACTCATTAGGTTGGCCTAGCATTACTTTGACAAGCCCTTTTTCCTTTATCTCTTATGACACGGTAGGGATGAATAAGCAACTCTAGTTAATCCTTTCCTATAAAAACAAACAGCTGAATGACTACTTGGTGTTGTAGTACTTCCATAATATTCCTTTAGGGAGAACCACAACCAAAGTCATTCTGACCAATAAATTTATCATTTTTTTTATGCATACCTTATCTCACCCACTATATTTCTTTCTGTTAGTTACTGGAATATTAATGCCCCTGCAAAAAAACTTCACCTCAAAATCTTTTTCATCTAGAGGAGATTCATTCCTGAGAGTGGTTAACCTAGATCTCTTTACGAGAGTAAATTTCCTAGCCAAAATGAAAGACTCTTGTTGTACAAAAAATGCATGCTCGAAGGCATATGTTGCCTCTGTTTGTCAAAAAAACATCTTAAGTCTTAAAGTCGCATGCCTTCCTCTTCCAAAGGAGGTTGATGGAGCTCTCATTGCCCAGGGGGTCATCATGGCCGTCCCCTTGAAGTACACCCTATTCACATGCCTTCATCTCCTTTAGTTCGTCAATCTTCACTCCATGCCTTCACATGCATTGGGTAGCCCAGTGCTTGACCTCTTTTCTTTTAGTCGTTTCACCAACACTAAATGAAACCATTCCTTAGCACTTGGGTACTCCATGCCTTGTGATAAGTGTTGCGCACAACGATTCCCTGGTCGTGCTCGAGGGTCGTCTTTATGTTACTTGCCCTTGGCTACGCGTCCATCAATCTCACCCTTGCATCGCTTGCATGTTACATACCCCCTAAAAAACATTTTATGGTTATGCCCATGCACAACCTTTATGATCCGTGCCCCTGACACAACACCCATTCACCACAACTTTGTGTTGCACCTATTTAGCATGCCCCTAGCATCATCCACCTTCGTCATGCTTTCATTCTGTGCCCCTTTCGATAAACATTCCCCAAAACCTACACCATACTAGCATGCTCCTAGCGTTGGTCCATATCTTTGGTAGACCATACGCCATTGGCCTTGGTCGGGGAACATGTTTTGACTATTTCTTCAGAGTGGGCGGCCTAGTCGACTTAGTAGTCGAGCGTGGGCTCCCTAACCACTATTAGGTTTTTGGCTTCTCTTGACACCCCTCGTGGGATTCATAAGGGTATTGGACTGATGGCAAGATCCAAGGAATTCTCTGGCCAAATCAGAATTGTGTAAATTAGTCGTTCTAGAGAGCCAGACGAATCTATGAGGGGCAAGCCTAATGGGTACAACGAAATGATGGTAGGCTAGAACACCAGCAAAAAATTTTCACTCCAAGGGAGCCCATGTCATACTTGGAATATACTCACTAATGGTGCACCCTTAGTGATTTGTTACTCCAGAGGAGCCCATGTATCCCCTATGACAACGCACTTTCTTTTGCTGATAAATAGTGGATTCGAGAGCTTCTTTTCACAAATATTTCAAAAATTCATTACATATGAACGCTTTCACTCTCTTATTTAAAACTTTAGAGCTAGAGAAGTTTATAAAAAGAAAGGATCTAAGCTTTAGACTCTAGCTTTGGACCTTAACATTCAACTCGTGGTTGTGCTCCCGTGCTCAATCCGCGTCTTTACCCTCACGGCCTTCCCGCTCTTTGGGTTTTATCTAAGTTGCCTCAGTCTCTTCTCTTGCTCTATTTCTTACTCTATCACTCAATGTCATAGTTGGAATATACTATTTGTGGCACCTCCAATTGTACTACGAAACAACTTCCTTGGCATCAAGTAGTTCATCAAGTTTAACATTAGATCATTATGTCCATTTTTTCGGGACATGTCTAAATTTTTTGTTGCATGAGATGTTTATTCTATTACTAATACACTTTGGATGGTAACTAAGGGGTTAAGACATATCATATAATATGGTTTTGGCCTTCCCTTTCCCCCTTATCCACTTAATCTTCTCTATAGCCTATAACTTTAACACTCGCCCCTCTCAAAATAAGGTCTTTGGTCTGTCTGTGGCCGTTAGCACCTTTCTTGTGCTCCTTGAGCTTAACAAATCTTTATTTGCTTTTGTGTGTGTATGTGAGCTCATGTGCATGTATGCATATGTATATGCGTGTGCACGCATGCATTTGTATTCTTACTTTAGTATCCCCCAATGGGTTCTTATAAAAGGCAGATTTTGGGTGATTTAACGTATGATACCAAAGGATTTTCTGGAATATATAACTTATGAACCCATTCGAAGAGATTAAATTAAAAAGATGAAGGGGCGAAGAAAAGAGAAGAGGTGGCGGCAGCGACGATGGTGCTAGGGTTTTGCCTCAGCAAGGGGGTGTTTGGGCTAATGATGGGTGGTTAGGCTGATAATCAACATTAAGGGGTTGGTTAAGCATGCCAATTTTGTGAAGGGGGTTGGCCTTGCTGAGGGGTTAATCATATTATTTTTTCTTTTTTGTTTAGGGACACATCTTAGTCTTTGCCCCCCCCCCCCCAACACACACAGGGTTTAAAGACTTGTTTTTCTTTATTATTTCCTGGAGAGAAGTGTTTGGGCTGGGGGAAAGAAAGGGAGAGTACGAGCTGAAAGAGGTGTAGAGAACTTTATAAGTCTCATAGAAGGGTGCTCGTACTGTGGGAGAAAAAAGGGTAAAGATAGGATTGGGTCAAGGGTGTGTAGACAAGAGCTTTGACCAAGAGTAGGGATTTGGTTAGAGAGAAGGTTAGGGTTGATGTCGTGATCACGAGGGGTTAAATTAAGAGAGGGAGATCTAAGGGGGGTCGGCCCGCAGTGACAACATTGGGGTGGGGGCTGTTAGTGCCAATTTTAGTGTGATGACGACAACAAGAGATTTGATAAAGACACAAATACGATGGGACGCTAAGTGGGTTGTTTGACCACTTGACCATAGTTGGTTGTCAAGCTTAAGACGTGTTACGTGTATGCCTGATCGTGGCATTGCGTACATCAGGATCAATGTCAAGGAACAAAACTGAGACTTGGTAGCGTGGCTTAAGCCACCCACGCACACCACCCACCAAGTCATTATCCAAAGCCAAGCAGGTAGTAAGGACCCCGGCCTACATGAGAGTCCTGGGATTATTAATCGATAGGGAAAAAATGAAGTTCCTAAGGGAGTAGGCTGTGAACTATATGTTGGTGCCAGTAGACTTGCGTATGGAGAAATTGTAACTTAGAAGATAGTCTAAGTCAGGAAATAGAAACTTTGAATTAATGACATGAGTAGGAAACATGCATTCATACATAGGGTTAATAGGTACATGGATACTTGTAAAATGAAAGAACAAAAATGTAGGAATGGAACAATGTATAGCGATAGGTGGACTAAAGCGAATCAAGTCTCAACGGATGAGGCAAAGGTCTTCGTTCTTTAGAGTTTGAGTTCTCTGGATGCAATCTTCCTAGGAAAGTCGAACTTGAGGCCCCTGTAATTCTTGAGGGCGTGTGGCCAACAGTTTAATGATAAGGACAGTAGTTGTTCTTGACTATGTCGTCCTGTGTAGGCTCAGGATTGACAGAAGGAAAGATAATGGACTTATTCCTGATCCATCCTTGAGAAGCTCTTTCGCAATGTTTAAGTTGCATGGGTCGTCCGAGACAGGTTCCAACTGCCTTATCTTATCAATGCACTTTTTCCCTCCCTTGGGCTGGCGCTTTCGTTTATTGGCGTCATTACTGGCCACTTTCACCGTGAATGTCAGGGTGTTCTGAGCTTGGGGTTTTGAGGTCCTTGATGAGTCGACCAAATCATATGTGGGTTATCCAGCCTCCTTGAGATGGCCCTAAGATCTAAGTTGGAGGCTTTCGAGGTAGACCCTGTAGACATCTCTTATGTTCTAGATACAAACTGGCACCAAGGTCTCATCTTTATTAAATTCAGTGCACTCTAAGAACTTGAGGCAAAATTGGATCTCATAGGCATTCAGGTTGCTCCCCCAAGTTTTGGTGGATACCAGGAATATCGATGACAGTTATTCGTTCGGCCTCGTAATGGAACTTATTAAGAAAGAGCTGCACCATGTCACTCCGAGAGTGGACAGTCCCCTCAAGGATTTGGTGGTACCAGGAGTAAGCAAGCTCGTTAGGGACTTATGAAATTCTCTGAGTTTCAAGGTGTCGTCTGGTCCATGTTGCTCTAAGAAGCCTACAAACCGGAGAATGTGCTCACAACCATTACCTTTGTGAACTTTAAAGGGCACAAAGGCTGGTTGTTTGTACTTGTAAAGATAGAGTGTGGCAGTTACCTTTTTAGCATAGGGGCATTGCTGGACAAACTGGTTGAAGAGTTGGGTCTAAAAGAGTCCTTGAGGCAGTGGATATTAGATCCAAGTCAGACTTTGTGATGTAAGGAAGGGACTGACCTTTGGGGCGTGCTCAGACACTGTAACTGGTAGGGGTGACCCTAGCCCTCGACCCCCAAATGGGGCAACCTGAGGCACAAGGGTTACAAATGGTTTTTAGTTGGGAGAAAGGCCTTAGGGTGGCATTTTTAAATGAGCAGGGATGGCCAAATGAGACACGTCTGGGGCATAACCAGGGTTTAGGCATTGGTCAATCATGTTGGGGTTGGGTTTCACTTTAATAGAGTCATGCATCTTCAAAGTATTCTGAGAATGGGTAAGCAGGGCACAGTGGTGCCAATGAGTAGTTGTTTGGCCAAGGTTGACTTGAGGTGGGCTAGTGGCAGTGGCATTGGCCAATACGCCAGGCACCACAGGCAAAAGTGTCTTAAGTCATGTTACCAAGGGCCCGAAGGACTAAGGCAGCAGTGGTCGCGACCCTAGCACATGTATAGTATGCAGAATTAGCCTTAGTCCTAAGGCTAGATTTGAGCAGCAGGGGCCAACCCTAGAGCTTGGATGAGTATAGGGCGGAGTTAAGACTTGGATTAATTTTTGCATCTCTATGATCACAGCCATGAGAGCTGATTTAAAGTCACAGAGGTCAAGGATGGTAGAAATGAGGACGGCAAGACTACATAATCGACGATGGTGATAACATTGGGTGTCCATCCTAAGGGGAGCCTAGAGTGCGTCGACACTAGTCTCCTCTTGGAGATCGAGGTGATGCTTCTTTTGGATGGCTGTGTTGAAGCTCTGGCTAGTAGTCTTGGTGGTCCCGCGTTACTGAGGCATGATGTGCTCCGTGTGTCTAACATGGGACAAACTGCACTGTGATACTCACATCCCAAGTGAGTCGCCAAAATGATGCCAAGGAAGTGGGTCGGCTGTATACATGGAGGCGCCATAAGGAATGTAGTTTACGTCAGAAGTCAAGTGTGTTGGTGTGCGGCAGAGCAAGGGCAAACCAAGGGCAAAGACTAAAGCTTTATAATAGAGCCCGAGGAGTGGCAGTGCTGCGAGGGCAAGAGCACAGAGTGAACATGCAATAATAGTCAGTTATCCAATGCTGAAGTCCAAATTTGAATGAATGTCCAGAGTTAGGGTAGATAGTTAGTGTCCAATGCTTAGGGCCTAGACTCCATGTTTATTTTTTTTTCTCTCTCTCTCTATAATCATTGAGCTCTGAAGTTCTAGAGTGAAAAGGCGGAATGTGCAAATGAGTTCTGCTATCTAAAAATAAATTCTCAAATCCTCTATCTACAGGAGTTTGAAAAGTCATGTCATCAAGTAACACATGGCACTATGTCAGAGAGACACCTCTCCAAGGGACAACAAATATCGTCGGTCCATAAACCATCGAATTGAATATTTGTTCAGCCTACCCTGTATAGCTTTGCCTTGTCTGACTAGGAAGACTGGCCCATGTGGTCTGAGAGCGCCTTGAGTCCCTTACTGAGTCCCACATGGGCGTTGAGAGATATAAAGATGCTGATAGCACTGAGGAAGGCCAGACGCTCAGCTATTGCACAAACTAGGTGGGATAATAGGCATTCCTAGTTTGTGCAATAGTTGAGCGTCGGGCGCGACAATAGGCACAGTGCCAGGCGTAACTCGAATGAGCGTCACGATGCTCTAGCGCAGTGATAGAGGTAATTAAAGTGAACCCGATTGAGACATCTCTCCAAGTGATAGATCCTTCTGTGCTTAACCAAGAAGAGGATATAGTGGGTTCAGCTAGTCAGATCATCCAAGTTTTATACAAATTTTGTTTGTTGTCGAGCTGATTTTCCCGATGCCGAGCTAAAACCTTAGCTCACTTCTATTTCAAGTATTTTTCTTAGAATTTCCGAGATTATCTTTTCAAACTTGTTCTTTTGATAAATAATGAGTCATGGTTTCTCCTTACTCTTTATTTTTATTTAGTCTTTTGCTGCTAATGATATAAAAAAGGAAACAACAAAATTTTTTGAGAAAAGTCAAAAATAGTTTCTTCCCCTGTTAGAAGTCACTTTTAAGGTCTAAGTCAAACAAAATTTGTGTTTCCAGTAAGTCTAGGAGTCTATCCTTAGCAAGTCGAGAGCATAACAATTTTCAAAGCAAGAGAGAATTATCCGATTACATATCGGTGCAAATTCATAACTGATAAATCACTTCGGGATATTGCGCAAAAGATGATTTTGAATATTAAGCCTAGTGTTCTTCTTCACACTTGGGTTGGTGACTCACTGTCTGTTCAAGAGTAAAAATGAGAATTTCATTTCCTTGGAAATTGAATGTCAAAAAACCTAACAAGAGAAATTGGTTTGAAACTTAGACATTCGAGTGAGAATCTAAGAGACTATCATGAAGAGGCCATGACTTTTTTTCTTGGCCAACCTCCCATAACCCTTAGTCACCAGAAGCAAGCCTAATCCTCAAAGAGAATGAAGTGTCATATGGATGTCAAGACTTTCTTTAATGCAAATGCTCACTCACTCTCTCCTAGATAGGCCATTTATCTTTTTAAAAAAGAGGGGGGGGGGGAGAGAGAGAGAGAGAAAAAAAAAGCCCGCTAGACTGAAAATCCTGAAAAATGCAGTCTAGGCAATAGTTAGGGTACCAAAAAAAAAAGATCTCGAAAGAATTTAGGTTTGCATGAGTCTTCTTTAAGATGAGCATTACCGATGATGTAAGGCCATCGTTTGGCCACTACATATCTTGATTACCCTGAACTATATTTTTCCCATTTGCTAGCCCTTTGAGGCTAAATAGTTTAGCCTTTCTTTTCGAAAGACTATATTTCTAAACTTGGGGTAAGTAGTCTCCTAGTGTGTGCATATGTCCCAGTATTACTGTAAAGTCAACTCAGCATGAAAAATGTTCTCTCTCAAAGGAACCAAAGTTTTGAAGATAGAAGATGATCATTTGTTCGGTCTCGAAAAAAAAAAAGAAATGTTAAGGAAAAAAAGAAGAAGGGAGAAAGAAAAAGAAAGAGAAAGCTTTATGGTAGAAGAATGATTATAAAAAATTCAGCGCATATATATATATAACGGATCCAATTTGAACTACGTTCAACCTGATTCCCCCATGGGGATACGTAGATAGCTTAGTCACCTTCTAGACTTAGTCTCCATGGGCACACACTAGGGGCATTTGTTTCACGTTTGGGTTCTTGAGCTTATTTATCATTCGTTTCTTAGCCCATCTCCATGTGTCCCATATAAAGTCCTCCTTGAGGTTACGATTATTCAAGAGAGACAAAGGTTCTCTTCCATTTTGATGAGGTAAAAAAAATGAAAAGAAAACATTTGAAAAAAGAAAAAAAATAAGATAATGTCCATGCACTTTTTTTTAGCATGCTACATCATAACATGATATCCCTATGGCTTGTTTAATTGACCCTTCGGTTCCTAATTTTCCGAACTTAATATGTTCACCTCTTTGTGGCCGGACGATGACCCACTAATTTTCATGATCTATCTGGCCTATCCTGCCTTTTACGACAATCATGCTCTATATGACAGTTTGATATATTTGCCACCACATCAATGATTATATAAGAAGCCTTATGACTTTATCTTGTGCCTTTCTATTACACACTAGGTAGTCATGTACTTTTGCTAAGCCTAGTCGTATAAATTGATATGTTAGATAATCCTAAGCCCGGCTCCATCAGCCACACAGATTATATTGTTCCACAGCATACACATCAGCCTCAGAGTTCATACACTGCAATTTCCAAACATCCTCATTATCCAACTTTTGGGCTTCCCAACCTTTTCATGATAGTTGTGAGAATTAAAACCTGAGTATTTAAGTTAAGAATTAACTTATCCTGTGAAGCTGCATGACATTTAATGATGAGGAATCGAAAAGTTTGTGATCAAAAACTTCAGTAATATCAACTGAGTGGGCACCATCGCCTTAAATTCTAAATGATAAAAGGATAATAGATCTCAAAATGAATCGCCAATTCATCTTAGGCAATCAAAATGACTTTCAATTCAAATATGCTCTAGAACTGTGAAAGGGTATTATCTTCATCATAACATCTTCTTTGTAGATGTCCTTACTGGTTTCCCTTGTGATCCGCCTTCCAATGGGGTTATGCTAGGGTCAATCCTACTTACATTTTGGTCTAGTGGCTCCTTATGAGTCCCTATTCTGCGTACTAGGGGTTTCCCTTCTGATCCCCTTCCAGGGTTATGTAGAGTCAACAATGCTTACATTTTGGTCAAAGGGCTCCTTGTGAGTCCCTCTTCACGACATTCATGATAATGTTTATGTCTCCAGTCTATTTCATGGTTAATCTTGTCCGTATGCATTTCATCTAGGGGCTCCTTAGGAGTTCCCTCTCACGACAGTCAAGATAGTGTTTGTCTCTGTTCCCTTCTTATGCTCACCTAGGGGCTCTATTTGAGTCCCCTTACGGCAGTATTGATAATGTCTGTATTTGTTTTTTTTTTTGGTTTATTACATGGTAAGCGTTGTTTGCATGCAGTTTTTTGAAGGGACTCTCTAGTTCCCTTTTTCATGATAGTTTTTATTTTGCATGCTTTTTATCCTAACCAAGGGCTCCATGGAGTCTCATTCTCTAACTGTCATGATGTCGACAGTCTTCATCTAGCTCATTGCATAATTGGTGTAGTCCGCATGAATTTGTCTAGGGGCTCCCTGTAATTCCCTTTTCATAACAGTTATGATAGAGTCTGTCATTCTCCAGTTCATTGCATGGTCAGCATTCATCTATATGCATTCTTGTCCAGGGGCTCCATATGATTCCCCTATCCCAAAAATTAGGGTCAGTGTCTTTGTCTTGTTTAAGTCTAGAGTATAGAATTCTGTCTCCTGCCCTTAGTTTTCAAGAAGAAAATTTGGAAAAAAAATATTCATATAATAAAAAATGATATATATATATATATATATAGTAAAAAGAAAAGAAAATATGATTTTTGCTGAGACTTTTTAGTCACGCTTCTATCTCTTCTTTGTCCAGGTCCAGTTTTAAGTCCGAGGGTATTTGACCCTCTCTTCAGGTCAGTACGTGAGAGTCACGTATAGTCTATTTTCTAAATCCAGTTTCAAACTACATTTGCCTTAATCCCTTTCAGATGAGGGTATATAGGCAACTTATGTAAGGTACATCCATTTCCCAGTCCAAGTCTATGTGAGAGAGTATGTAACCCCCAATTCATGTCATGTACATTTCCTATTTTCTTAGTCCGGATACAGTCCTAGGGTATTATACCCTCAGTCCAAGTCTTAGTGTCAGTCCCAGTCTTAGTCCATTATTAGAGGGTAGAAACCCTCAGTCTAGGTTCGATATACGGATCACGTACCTTCTTATCCTAGTTTTTATTCTCAATCTAATTCCAGTTCAGTTGATGTATTCCCAGAAATTCTTGTGCACCTTCTCCATAGATACCTTTCTCTTGGTGTCAAAGCGACCAACTGCTTTCAAACGTTTTTGGCTCTGATTTTTGCATGAGTCCTTTCTGTGTGTGCCTCAACATTCATTCGTTTTTATGTGTTGTTGGCTCCAACTTTTACGGATGAAGCATTCAATTGCTACCAAGCGTCGATGGCTTCGATTTTCACACATAAATCTTTTTGGTGTGCTTAAATGTCCATCCATTTTTACGCGTTGTTGGCTCTGACTTATGAACGACACCTCTTTTATGGACTGCGTTGGTCTGATTCCTTTTGCAGGGATACATATGAAACCTTGCAAAGGTCCGACCTCATATCTATGTGTCTTTGAGTCTACCTTAGATCTTGCGGTATTTTCTGTGTTTATACTACAAAAACGTTTCGTCCTTTTACGGTGATGTTCGCTCGCGAGCTCCATCTCTTAGGAGATCTGTAGACACCCTATTTTTTAGTTTTATTTTATCTTTTTATCAATGTTGGGCTTTATTAATAAATAAAGTTTATTATTTAATGTTGGGTATAAACCTGATAATAATTGATAGACCTTATTTACTTAATTCAGCTTAGTTAGTCTAGTCCAGTCAGTTTAGCCCAAATTAAATAGGCACGGTTCATTAGATAACTAGCCTAGTTGGTTAGGATTAACCCAAGTTAGGTTAGAGTCAAGAAGGAAAGTTTGACTTGGAGACTTGAGGATCGATTTGAGAGACAAAGTGATTGGTGTGAATATGAGAAGTTTCTCGAATCTCGTATTATCCCTGAAATTTAATTAAGATAATTATCTATTCTGGGACATGATAATATCTCACAATGCAATATATATATATATATATATATATATATATATATATACACACACACACACACACACACACACACACACACACACACACATAAATAAATTCAAGCGTAAACTGACCGGTTTTCGACTAACTTGCCAGTTAGTTGACTTTTTTCAATCTGTAATTTTATCATTTATTCTGACTTATCTCTAGTCTTGGAGATTGGCATAGCCAATCTTATCAGATTTTGCACCCATGAGCACTATAAAATAGGCCTTGACCTTTACTTTAAAGGGTCTTGCGGGAGGTCAGAGAGCTTATTTTCTTTAGACAATTTCTTCATGAAGTGATACACTATCTCTCTAGAGACTCTTGGCCGTTTATACTCATTCTCTAAAAGTTTTTTTAGTCTTTATATCTTAGATCCTTTAGAGAGCATCCCCGAGTCTTTAAGGTAAGCTACTTTTAAAGGTAATATTTAAAAGCTTTCTAGTTTAGGAAATCATATAGATTGTCTCCCAATCCCGTGATCACATTTCTATTCAAAAACACAAAAACAGTGGTTTACATTTCTTTGTCTACATCTAGGCTCGAAATGTAGATTATTTCCCGTAGGACCAGAGACGAAGTAATGTGGTTTTGATTCCGACTAGTTTGATCAGATACATAGTCAATTATTCGACCCCCGATGTCGAGTTCAAGACAAAAATATTAAATCAAACTTAGGGTCAGCTTTATCATATTTTGCATGCTATGTGCTTTTAAGGTCAGAATTCAATACAAATGAAGTAGAGACCAAAAGGGCATGGCGGGTGCCTAACACCTTCCCGTTGCTTAACTTAATCCCAGAAGCTCTCTCTCGGTTTCGATAGACTAGTTGTTCTTTTAGACACCTTTGAGTCATTTCTAGTTTTTTTCTTATTTTCCTTTAATTAAATAAGATGGCGACTCCATAAAATCCTTGAGGGGATTTTTTGGAGATGGTCCACCACAGGGGCGAGACACGTGATTCAGAGTGCACGCTTCAGGCTGACCAGATTGGTAACGTTGAACTTTGAGCATTTAATGTTTGTTGATATATCGCAAAAATAAGAGCTAAGAGAGGTAAAAAATGCCTAGAGAGGATGGGCTAGCAACACCTAGTTGAGGTTGGACCTCAATCTCTCTCTTTTTTAGAAAATCTACAAAAATTAGTGTGTCGTTTCTTATGGATGAACATTTCTTTCACTTACAAAAGACCCTCCCACCCCCTCTCGCTTCCTTTTCTCCTTTTATTTTATCTCCCTTGCTGTTTTTATCGTAACGGTAGATCTAGAATTTCCACCTATATTTGCTCGGATTTCGTGTCTTTGTTTATGAGAGAAATATATTTCATTGTCATGGAAATGTTGGATAAATGCGCTCCTGCCTTTTCTTATTTCTTTCATTTAGAGAGTGGTTGATCTTCTTTGGTAGTCAAGGATACAATTTGAAGCGTAAGAATTTACTAGCATACATGCTTTTCTGTATGCTTTTGTCTCCTCCTTTGGAAGCGAGGCAGTTGTCATAACGAACGTGCTAAGTTTGATATGAATTTGTAACTTGAGAAAAAAGTCTTTTTAAAACTAGAAAGAAATCTCATTGATATTATCCTCATTGGTTTGGTTCTTGATCCTCTTCATAGGAAGTTGATTTTGTTTGATTTTTCTAGGAATTGCTAGTTTTTCGGTCATTAGTACGTAACCATGTATATGTAGTTATGCTGAAACAATTATTAAGAAAAAAAAACTTTAATTGAAATTCGAGTTGTAATAACAACCCCCTCTATATAACGACATGTATGATTGTTAAATACAAATAACGATATTTTTGTAAGAACTTTTAACGAAGGGTCTGTTTGAAATACATTTCAGTTTTCAGTTTTTGTTTAAAAAAAATCAAAACTAAAACCTTTTTGGGTTTTCTTTTTCTACAAAACTGGCAGATTGTTTGATAGCAGTTTTGTATAATTAGTTTTTGCTTTTGTTATTCCTTTCTATTTTCCCTCTCATCTCTTTTGAACTTTCCTCTCTTATCTTTTCTTTCATTTTTCAATACTTGAAAGCTTTTTCAGAGCTCCTATGTCCAACAACTAGAACCAACCCCATCACTACCAACACATCTCTTCTACCATCGTCCAACTACTGCTATGGCAGTAATACACTAGCTTGGAATTAGGGCTTCATTGGGTTTGATTGGGTGAATGGGTTTGAATGACTTGGATGGATGAAACCTTATGGTGGTCAGTGTGATGGTGAATTTGGATTTAGGGGAATGGTAGGGCAGTGGTGGTGACCGATATTAGAGGGTTTGGTGTTTGGTCAGTGTTGGTGGTGGTTATCAGTGGCTATGATGGTTGGCTGTGTTCGTGAGTTTGGTGTTCATCGGTGTTGGTCACTGGTGATGGTGGTGGCAGCAGTTAGTGGATAGGTGGTTGGCGGTGTTATCAGGTTTGGTGGTTGGGTGTGTTGATTAGTGGTGGCAGATCAGCGTTTAGTGGTTGTGATCGTTGGTAGCTAGTGTTGGTAGTTTGGTGTTCAGGGGTGGTGGTGGTGGTGACGGTCAAAGGATATAGTGGTTGGCAATGTTGGTTGTTTGGTGTTCTTGGATAAAAGGTGTTGGTGATGAAGATTGAAGGGAAGAAGAGACATAAATTAATTCCAACAAAAGTTGAAAGGTAGATCTCAAAAAAGAAAAATTAATACAAAAAACTCTAAAATGAAGTTTTCAAAAACAGTCTCACTTCGGAAATTGATGTATAAAACTGAAGGGGAAAAAAAACTTAAATTGTCTGTCAAACCCCGATATTTTTTTCAATTTTTAAAACTGAATAAAAAAAAACTGTTTCAAACACTACCTAAATTTTTAGCATCATTTTGTAGCATCAAAAAGTAAATATCGCTGACCATTTTTTAACTGCATAATTATTTGCCACATAAAATATTTGTAAACCCTGGGATGCTCCGTCCCCCCCACGACATTTTTTGCCTAAGTGTGTGTGGCTATAGGGGCGGACCACCCACCTGACCGGTGGGGGCCATGGCACCCCCTATTTTTTGGGAAATTTTCTTTTTGATATATAGATAATGCATAAATACATTTAAATAAATTACAAAAATGCCGTTATAATAATTAATTAAGATTTTATTTTGTTGTGTTGTTTACTCTTTGTGCGACCGGTCATCATATATTTGTCTTTTTCATTTCCTTGTTCGATCTTCACTCTTCTAAATTCTAAAACATCATATTACAAAAAAAAAAAGAGTAGGTCAAGATTAGTTCTTTTTTCTTTTTCTTTTTAGTTTAAATTTTTATACATATATTAACTTATATGTTACTATTGTACTCATACAATTGATAATAACATTAGTAAAATCTTTCGTGTGAGTTTAGTACTTTTTACTAATCTTACCAAGTTAAATAAATCGCTTTAAATAGTAAATTTATATGATTAGTAGTTAAATATAGCAGGTATTTTGTATATAGTGATGCTAATTATATTATGTTTCTGATTTATCATGTTTTATGTAAACTTGAACCTTTTAAAATTCTTTTAAGTGAGCCATTAATTTTTTTTTTACTTTTTGGCCCCCCGCGGTTAGACTTTCTGGATCCACCCCTGTGTGGCTAGGCTCTAGGCTAGGGGGGTGGCGTGGGGTCCACGGGCGGAAGGCAACTGAGAGAGGTGCACTGACGCATGGGCTTGACCAACTAGCCAATTCGTTGAGAAGATGTATGTAGGAGACTCCTCTCCTAGTCCTAGGCCTGGTGGTGCCTGTTAGTGTTAAGACAGTGGGAGGAGCTCTCACATGGCCCCCCATCCATGAATTTCCCTCTTGTTGCATTCCAAGTGTTACATGCCATGCTGCTGATATTCTTCAATTCCTTGGATCAGGATCCACTGTCTACAGCAGCATTTACTGTAATAGATATCGTTATATGCATCTCAGCGATATGCGATTGTCACTATAAATTTTAGTATTAGTGGTAAAACGTTTTTAAAGGCGCAAATTCGTCAGTAAAATTGTTAAACTAAATATGTTGTACACGGCAACTGAGAGAGGTGCACCGACGCATGGGCTTGACCAACTAGCCAATTCGTTGAGAAAATGTATGTAGGAGACTCCTCTCCTAGTCCTAGGCCTGGTGGTGCCTGTTAGTGTTAAAGACAGTGGGAGGAGCTCTCACATGGCCCCCATCCATGAATTTCCCTCTTGTCGCATTACAAGTGTTACATGCCATGCTGCTGATATTCTTCAATTCCTTGGATCAGGATCCACTGTCTACAGCACATTTACTGCAATAGATATCGTTATATGCATCTCAGCGATATACGATTGTCACTATAAATTTTAGTATCAGTGGTAAAACGTTTTTAAAGGCACAAGTTCGTCAGTAAAATTGTTAAACTAAATATGTTGTACACGGGACGATCCTTATTCTTTTGGCCTTTGGTTGAAAGAAAGAGAACCCTCGACGGATGTTTTTACTTTATGGATCTCAAAGGGTCCCAACAGCATGGTGTTTGTCACTAAAAAAACAGATTTGTCATATCAAAAAAAAAAAAAAATTAATTTAGTAACTAGGCCTAGACATTGCAGTTTCAGTATCAGGGTTCATGTTATAATTTGATGGTGCAACTCCCGGTCATGTTTCAGATATCAACTAAAGATCAGAAGTTTTTAAGGGAAATAGAGAAGAGACACACTAGCCCATGTCTGGATGTTGTTTTGGTTAAGCATATGTTGGAATGCTGTCTTTGCTAGTGTTGCATGAATAGCCAACCTCACGTATTGCTGCGTTAATGCCTGTGTCTGGCTACAAGGTTGACGCCACAAACATGTAGCAATTAAGATTCATTAAGATTCACTCCTGTCGGGACTTTTAATATTGTCTCAAACATATTTGTAAGCTAAGCAAGTCAATTATGTGCCGCTCATTTTTGTTTTTGGTACGTCAAAAAACATACCGAAGAAACTGTAAAAGATAGTAGCGTCCTGACTATGCAATGTGACACGTGAAGCATCCACAAGTACCTACTCACCGAAAAAAGGCATGCACGTGTAGTAATCCATATCGAATCACAAGGATAAAGTAAACCCAAAATTACCTTCAATCATATCGTTGAGCACTATGTGGGTATGGTAATTCTCTTGACTAGTTAACTTTTGAACATATCTGATGTAACCAAGGTTAATATGTTTTTTCTTTTGGTTTAAGAAGGTTAATATTTGAACTTCAAAGCTCCCAATAATGCACATATGGTACTGCTCTTATCGTAAGATTGGCATGTCATAGCTACCGCCGATTTGACATTGCGCCTAGCCTGAGCTATTTGACATTCATGGAGTACATTTCAATCAACTGGAAATTGGATGCGAAACCTTCGATATGACCTTGACAAAATGTACTAACAATCGAGACTAGGCAAAAAGAATAACGAGGCCAATGATTGGACTCGTTCTTGTTTCAAAAATACCTAGTTCAAATCAAACACTATTTACCAACTTTATATACAGATTATTGGAACTAACAACCATTCAGTTTCACACACACACACACACACACGAGTACTCGCGCGCCAGAAATTGTTATTCAAACAACATTGATTACATATTTTTTTCAAATAGTATTCTACTAAATATACTTTTAACTTAACAGTCAGGATAAGAGTAACAGTTAAACGGAGTGTGAGCATTTTGATTTCTCTTTATTCAGAATGCAAACCGCTTTGTCAAACTTCGTGTAGGATTGTTCAAGCTTAGGGCTTAGTGTTGGTTTTTTTTTCAAAATATAGAATCCAAATGTGTTATTTTTGCGATTAATTTTGTGTGTCAAAATGGTATGAAGGAAGGTGAAGAGGTAAAGAAAGAAGAATCTCACATAGAAGGGAATTGAAAATTTGAGTGTGTATATAAGATTGTGCAACACTTACTAATATACTTATGTGGTATGGTAAGATATATGCATGTGCATCGAGTACGAAAAACGATATTGCGTGAGCGTGGCAGTGGGCTGTGAGGCGCAATGTAGCGCTTTGATGGCGCACTTCGTATTTGTGATTTGACGCCTTAAAGTTTTTATGATCGAATCTGAGCCGTCGGTGCAGATGGGTGTGATGAACCGATGCAAATGTTCGGGTCAGGACATATCCGACCGTTGCCAGCTGGTCGGTTACGATTACACCCGTTCGGGCTAGACCTGACTGGTGGGCAGCTGGGTGGTTAATGGTCCAAGAGTCTGGACCATTAATCCTAAAGTTTCTTATCCAGCGATCTAGATTGAATCGACGCATAAGAAAAGGATGTGCCCTTGGTGAGCAGTCACTAATGATCATATTTTTGGACACCCTAATTAGCCTCTGGTCTCTTCACTTCTTTCCTTTCTGCATATCTTCTACAACAAGGAATTTCTGCAAAATATCTTACTTGTAGAAAAATTATTCAGTTTCCATACACTTTTCTATGGGATGAATATCACTTGTATAACATTTCGTTGTATTTTGGAGGATATTTACCTGCAACTCACGGCACACCATTTTTTATGAGGGCAAATATAAACTCAAGGAAAGCGTTGCCAACGTGCCTCGAAGCCAATTTTCTTTTCAATCACGAAGCTTAACTTATTCCCCAACACTTACTTTAGTTTGGCTCATTTTGCCGTAGAAGTCCATGTTAAACGAGCACTTTACTATGCGAAGCTCAAGTCCATTTGAGTATTTTCAGGTTTTTTTACATAGTCTTGACTCTTAACAACGTACAAAACAAATTAAATCCAAAGGCAACAAAATGTATGCTTAAACTTGACTTGTTCACTAAGCAGCTTGATCACAGAATGAGTCTTTGCAACTTGATCAAATGATGAAGGCTGGAAAAAAGCAGCCAATATATTCATTGGCCTCAGTACTCCGAAGAATTCTAAAAGTGCAAGGTGCATTTCGCGAAGTTGAAAACTATCACCATCTTATCGTTTCCAAGTAAACAACACTAACATTCAAAGATACTAAGAATGGAAGATCTTAAAGATGATGACGGGTACTAACAGCTTCAAAAATTAACCACATTAATGTAGAAAGATGTGGAAAGTAACATTAAGTAACAAAAAGGAGATTCTTTAAGGACTTGTAGATCCATATCTTTGAATGATAACCTTTTATCATCTTAATCGCGTACCAAAATCATTAGGAGTGGGCTCCTCCATGATATGTGGGCTGATTTACTTGAAGAATTATGCAGACTTGGTCGAGCAATAGCATGCGTATTCTTGGACCTTAAAGAGTAAAGTTAATGCCCAAGTGAAGATGATTTCTACCAATGCATAGTATTGCTAGAGTAAGCAGAGGATGAGCATGTGGCGATAGCATTAGCCAACGACGTGTCCATTTTTGTATCAGTATTCATCTTCAGAAAAATCTACACAAAATCATTCGAAATCAGGCAAAAGGGCACCCAAAAAACAAATGAATCGGGTAATAGTGACAACCAATGAAAATCTGACATAATTAGCCCGCTGCAAGCATGTGAAAGCATATATTTTAGAAACTGGAGTTTTCTACATAGTCGGCTGACCACGTATTATTATCTTAAGGTCTCTTCAGTCTTGATTAGCTTAATTAACAAAGGCAACAATGGTCCTCATTTATTACATATTCTTTTGCTGCAACTGATCTTAATTCTGTAGCTTTCTCCCTGAAAGTGAATATACATTTTGGAATCCAACTAAAAAGCAAATATCTCTGCTCAAGATAACCCTAAGGAGGCTTTAGCTGAAACTGTCAACTTCACGTACGTACTGTTCACAAGTTGAACTATATTCGAGTAAGCTTTCCGAGTACAAAAGATGGCCTGAATCCATAGAACTTCAAGAGAGAGCTAGAGAGAAGAAAATATATATATCCATGAGATCATTAACAAATCCATAACAAGCTTCAAGAAGTATTTGCAGGTCAACTATATCTAATTGGAGGAGAACCCAGAATTTTAATGGATTATTTGTTCTCTAAGTTTGTGGTTAGTATAGATTGGTGGGTCGTAATCTTCGCGTCATTTTCCATCAAATGACCTCTGCTTCATGATAAGATTATTTCATTGTAAGTTTCGAAACTGGCGATTACAATGTAGCCAGAGGCGTCATTCGATCAAGATGATTAGTTATTTCATAACACTACAAGCTGGGATGCCAAGAGTAGATAAACATTCATCGAATCCAGTTCCAGCTCCGGCCAATTCGCTAACTCCTCAGCATCTGATTAAGATATATTATCAAAAGCACTCTAAACTGAAGTGAGTGAGATATGCTAAATGATAGTATAAGCCTATTTTGTCAACCCCTTGGAACCTCTTTTCCTAATCATTGTTTAATTAGTCCCTCGTCTCATCCAAATTGTAGGTGTAAACCTCGAACGATCGTTATTATATCCAAGTTAAGAAGGTTAGTACAAGGAGCCCTATACCAAGATCCCAAGTTTTCGAACCTCAAATGGAGACTGAAGGGATATCAATACATCATAATCTGTTGTAGATCCACAGGACTAGTCAGTCCTAGAATTTTATTCCATGAGTCATTTTCTAATCTTGCTTGCCAAGGATCAGAGTGAAGGTCATTAAGCCTTCAACTTCGATCCGCATAATATTCTTTCCTTAAGAGTATCTTAACTAATTATGCATAATTAAATAATATGCTGTAGTAAGCTTTATGTCAACATTCTTAGCTTAGGAATGAACACCCCCCCCCCCGCGCACGCACACACACACACAAGGAAAGTTTCTCTTTAGATTTGTAAGCTTAGAGGACTACACTTGACAGTGGAAAACAAACTATACTTGGGGGTCTTAATTTTTGTTCAGTTCTTATCTCAAGAATTCATGATTTCATAACCAAGAAAATGTGGCGAATGCACGTACAGGTCAGAAAGTTAATATTACAGCTTCATTAGACCTACTCTCTCTCTCTCTCTTTGCTAGAAAACACGACCAGCTATTTAGCCTGCGGAAAAAGAAGAAAACGGGCGCTTGCTTAGATTACACACCACTTGGCAAGCTTGCTTGGATTACAACAGAAAGCTGAGGCATGCAATTTGGATGAGCATCGTTAAGTTAATGTCGCCTTCATTCGTCATGATCGGATGTTAAACAATATTGTCAATCTTGTAAGCAAGAGATTAAGAAATCAGGTAAGAATCTTAAACAAAACGAGTGAACATAATACGTACAAAGCACGTAGTGTTAGTGATAAGAAGAGTTATAAAACTGGGTTTAGGTTAATGGATTCGTGACAAGCTAGGTTTTCAGTTGCGAGAGCTGTTAAAAGTGGGATCCACCAGCTAGCGTCAGTTCAGAAGAAATAGATTTCAGTTCTCTACTCCTACTATTTCATGTCGTAAAAGACACTTGGATTGGTTTATTGTTAATTAACAGCATATAGTGTCACTATTTAATTAACTTACACCATATATTTTTAATTAAGTTCACACTAATACGTTGTTGCCTGTTCTTAAAAAACCATCTAAAATTCAATATTAGACAAGTTGTGTGGGCACAAGTCTCACAGGACTTCCGCGTGCGCGCGCGCGAGAGAGAGAGAGAGAGAGAGAGAGAGAGTATATTATTATGATTGGACGCGTAAACTTATAACATCAAGCTGATGAAGGAGAGGCGTCATAAACAATAACCTTAATCCCTTTAAACTAGGCATAGTGGATCACGTATTATTATCTTATCACTTCCTACCCAGAACCTTAAGGGTTTTTTTTTTTCATGCTCTACTCCAACTATAACTGAGGTTTAATGTGAAACATAATAGCATATGGGTACATAGGTGTATGACATAGAATCAAGTAAATCTAACGGTTACGCAGTTACGTCAATTTTTGTGATCTGATTCTCAAATAATTTAAACGGACCTGAAAAGAACGGACGCTTCTGTTATGGTCGGAGGGAATATGAAAGAGTTGAACAATCTTAGCATGTCTTTTCACAGTTTGATACACAAGTAGGTTATGGAAAACACCAATCTGCCGACTGCTGCCTGTTTAGATTGCTGTCCCAAGGCCTCTACATTCGCCACTCTCACTTGTAGGCCTGGGGAATGCGAACTTGGGCCTGTTTATACTTAGTGTAAATGTCAGTGCGGTCTCCTAAGAGGCTAAGACAACTCAAAGCTAGTGGTGGGTGAGCAAGAGGAGGAACAGCCCCTCGGCTTAACCCAATTAGGCCTAGATGCAGAATTACCAATCAGAGTCAGAACAGCTTCATCATGACATCGGAAGCCAATTTGGTTACAATTGCATTAACGTTTCAGCAAAATTCCCAACTGAGCGGATTGATGATGATAGACAATCCCAAAACATGTTTCCAACTGAAGACTGCCTTGCTACAGCATTTCTCCCTCCCGCCTTATCATGTAGGTTTATCTTAGTGAAACCTTACAGTAACCAACACAATGCTCATGGTTGGCCTAGATGAATGCCGGTGAGGCATATGCTTAAACACGATACCTGATGTATCCTCGAGATAAAAGGAACGGCAGCTGCATCCACTGCAGCATTCTGGTGCAAATTCATGTTTACTTTGACTGTAGATCACTTATTTCTCCAACCTGTACATAGAGAGCAAATAACATAAATGCATTTTTTTTTCCGTAAGAGATCAAATGAACTAGCGTATATCGTAAGATCCAATTTGGCAATCACATCAATTGCCCAATTAGCCAATTACTACTGCTTTTCACCTACAATACAGTAAGCACTAACGTCAAAAAGGATTAAGGAATTTAATGAAAGCATGTATAATTGGCTTCGTTACAAGTCCATCCGCATTTGCAACACCTTTCAAAGGTAGAAATGCTTATATCAGACTTCAAAATATAACCATTTGCAAGAGGTATTCTAGCAAAGTTGTTAAATGCTTGTGACCATTTGTCTGAATATGGTAATTCTTACACTTCAAAGTCCGCCGTGGGAGCGACTTGTGAGTCCTGAAGATTGCAGGTCAATAAACCAAATGAAGAGCCCAAATTACTGAGTAAAAATTTAGGTACCCTTCCGGTGCAACTTAGTTGTTTCCTATCTCAAGTAGAAGAGTCTATTTATGAGGGTGAGCTTCTAAACAAACAAAACAGAAGGAAGAAAAAGGAAGAAGAAGGGAGTGCTTGCTTGAATATTTCTCAGACAAGATCAAGAGATGCTACAGAAAGAGAGTTCATCTCACAACATTGAACCACGGATGCAAAATTGTGTACTCGCTTCACTGAAATTGGGAAATTGCTTGGATGTTTATTGTTGTAAAGAACAAGCCTGAAGGTTCAATAAGAAATAAATTGGATGGAAACACACTCCTCCCACATAGACAATCACTGACATACATGTCTTAGAGACTTAGGAACAAGCCTGAAGAAGGCGAGCCTTGGTAGAATGAAGAATTTCATGGTCACGAGTTCAAAATAGGAAACAGCCTGCCTGCAATGGCGGAGGTAAGGTTGCGCCCATCTAATACTCCTCAGGCCTGCAATGGTGGGAGCTTCATGCACCTGGATAGCCTCTATATATGTGTGTATAATCCTTAGCAAATACAACTTATACAGACCCTCAAGATCCTTAAAAAGTAAGGCCTTGAAAGACCAAGGTAGGCTTTCATACAGTAAAGAAAAGGACTTACACATCCTTGTTTCACGAATATAAATCAAGGGCGAGCACGAGTGAGTCACTTAATTAAAGTGAACTTACACAGGCTAAAATGCCCACGGATAAACAAGCTCGGCCTACTCGCTTAACAGAACCTAATGACCTTATGGGCTAGTAAAACATTACAGATTTGGTGAAACACGAAATTTCAGGGCTAAAACTTGTTTCAGGACATGGAACTTCACATTCTAACTATGTACACATGAATCCTTCAACAATTCTATGAAGGATAAGAATTCAGACTTACCAACGGTACAGTCAAATTTGAGGTCATTCCAAAGAAAGATGATTTGGCAATTGTTGTCTCAGACAGACATTCAAACAGAGTCGTTTTCTTCGGAAATTCGCCAAAGCACCAATTACATTGCTGAGAGGTGATGAGAGATCCAGCTTGCCAGCTCCTGACCTTCAATGCGTTCAACTTTTGCTTGAATTAATGTGCATGCAATCCCTTTGCAATTAACATAAACTGATCGAACTTTGTATCAACAAATGCAGTAAAAAAGAATTTACTCAAAAGAATTTGTCTGACAAAATCCTCTTAGTGAACAGAAACCCTTAACTAGATTCACATTTGTGAAAATTGACAATCAACATTGAATTGTAGAATGACAATGTATTGCAAAATCCCCAGTCTAACTGGTGGAGACTCGTATGATCTATCTAATCATAATTCTAAACCTTCAAAGGAAGGCACAAGGGCTTACACTTGTGTTGGGGAGGGGGAGGGCAAGTGAGTGAGATAAAATCACCCAAACCACAACGAAATAATATGTATGCAACACTTACCAGGACCAGACCTGCTAAATTGTATGCCTCAAATCAGATGTTGTTACCTGTTATTTAGATACTTGTCTGCTTTACAGTAACCTTTGTGCATTGTCAAAGTAAGATAGCCCTGTCAATTATAGCACTCGTACAGGTTGAAGGATGAGAAAAAGTGGTTTAAAGGCTGTGACTTTTACACTGAATTTCTCAAAAAGATGTACAAAGAAATACTAGCTTATCTTGGACCCATTAACTTATCTCAGAACCAGATCCACTTCAGCAAGCCTGTTTCACTTCTGAAGAGGACATTTATGGTAATTAAAAAGTTTGTGGTGTAAGAGTGCACAAGAGGCTTGCTTGGCTATACTAGGAAGAGCAAAGAACTTCACATGAATCTACCACAGTGATCGGTTGAAAAAGACCCATCTTGATAGAAGAAACAATGTCAAGATGTAATGTACTAGTCTTCCTTATCCTTAAACATCGTTCTCTTCACATAGATTCCTCGTCAAAAGCTTCTATATGGTCTGGAAGATACCCAGATGATCTTAAAAGTTTTGTCAAGCCTCTCAAGGCTCCATATATCTCATCCTTTCTAGAATGCTTCTCGTCAAAGGCATAAAATTCAACCACTCCACCAATGACCTCAATCAAACTGAGCCCTGGCAATTTTCTAGACCCGGTGTCTCTCATTGCCATTTTGGACCTTGCAACATCTTCCCATCTCTTTGCATCCCCATATATGTTTGAAAGCATAACGTAGTTTGAGGGGTTTTCTGGGTCAAGCTCAATAAGTTGCTGAAGAGCCAGCTCAGCCAATTTTATGTTTCTGTGCTTCCTACATGCCCCAAGCAAGGTGGTCCAAATAACACTATCAGCTTTAATTGGCATCCATCTAACGAAGTCTACAGCCTGCTCCAAAAGACCAGCTCGGGCTAGTAGATCAACCATACAACCATAATGCTCAATCTGAGGCACAATTGAGTATTCACGAACCATTGAGTGAAAATACTTAAATCCGGCTTTAACTAGACCCAAATGAGAACAAGCACACAGAATTCCGATGAAAGTAATTCCATCAGGTCTTTCTCCGGCACTCTTCATCTCACTTAAAAGGCTCAAGGCATCAGCTCCATGACCATGCACGGCTAAGCCATTTATCATGGTGTTCCAAGATATCAGATCTTTTCTACCCATGCTCTGAAACATATTAATTGCACTGTCTATCAAACCACATTTCGCATACATATCAATCAAACCATTACTAACATAAGCGTTTGTTTTATACCCATTGCTCTCAGCATATATATGCACCCGCTTTCCCATATCAAGTGCTCCTAATCTCGAACAAGCAGACAAAACAATCACAAGTGTGGCATCATTTGGTAGCACCTGTGTCTCATTTAGCATCCTTTCAAACGCATCAAGAACTTCAAAGAAACGCCCATGGTGTGCATAGCCTCCAATCAATCCATTCCAAGAGAAAACATTTTTCTCAGGCATCTCCTCAAACAATTTTTCGCACCCCTCAACATCTCCACTGTTTGCATAACCATTCAACAAGGTATTCCAAGACATCAAATCCCGATTTGGCATGACATCAAAAAGATCCCTTGCAGCAACAATGTCACCACATTGAATATACCCGGAAACCATAGAGTTCCACAATACAACATCGCGGTCAGGCGCCAAGTCAAAAAGTTGTCTTGCTGAAATCACATCACCATGTAAAAGATACCCATTAATCATTGAAGTCCAAGCAACAACATTCCTCACGGATATCTCGCTAAACACTTTATAAGCAGACCCAATCACACCCGCGCTCGAGTACATATCAAGCAATGTGGTACCAACATATGGATTCGAATTAAAACCAACTTTTAACACTAAACAATGCACTTCTTCTCCTTCTTGCAAAGCCGTTATCTTCCCACAAGATTTCAAAACAATAGGAAAAGTAAAGCAATTGAGTGGTACATCCATGCTCCTCATTTGACCAAACAGAACTACCACCTCTCTATACGACTCAATTTGTATATACGCTTTGAACATAGTGTTCCACGGCGCCACATTTGGGTCTGGCATTTTGTCGAACAGGTGGCGAGCATGACCCACTTTCTTGAATTCTGCACATAATGAGATAAATCTTGGTACGATGTACTCATTGTGATCGAGGCCGTGAGTTATGATCTGGGTTTGGATTTGATGGAGGTGATTCGGGTTCTTACATGATTGTAAGAGTGAGATGAACTTGTCTTCGAGGAGTTTGTGAGGGAGCTTTGGGGCTAAGTTTGGAGGAATTTTTGCAAGATTTTAGCAGAGAGATTCCTTACTGATGGTTCTTTAAGCTCATTTTAGCAGAGAGATTCCTTACTGATGGTTCTTTAAGCTCACAAAGAGAACCCTAAACTGCAGAGAGAAGAGTGAATTTACAGGCCATAATTTAAAGAAAGTAAATTTAGGTGCCAAAAATGAAATGTAGGCTGATCTCAAATTCACGTCTTTGCTTTAAGACTATTCATTACTTCTTTCTTTTCTTTTCTTTTTTTGTCTGACCACCCGGTATCCGGACACCACATTGAGAGCCGACTAATCCGGGTTCGAGCCGGGTGGGACCACATGGGTGGCAAAGCTCTCCATGCCAAGCTTTTAACGCAGCTGCATTCTCAGGGTTCAAACTCGAGACCTCTGGTTAAGCTAGGACAACCCCCTACCAGCTGACCTACGCGCTTGGTGGTAGACTATTCATTACTTCGTCTGGACTCTCAACTGCATAAAGTGCCGATGAATAACGTCTTGGCTATCCTGTTAGCCTGTTCCAAGCAATTTTGTAATTCTCCAAAGATTAGAAGATCATTTTTGTAATTTATCCTCTTATTCACATTCTTTTCCTTGTCCACCTCTGAGAGAAGTATAATCAACAAGGGTTCATTACACTGACATCGCTGATGTTAGGGTTAAATTTATTCGCGTGTTCATTACTTTGGATAAATAACACTTATGCATGTGGCCGAATGGATCAATAAGGTTTAATTACACTCATATCTCTGAGTTTAGTTAGATGTGTCCATATGTTTGGATAAATAACACTTATGTCCGTTGACCAAATGGAATACTGAAATGCATAACGATTTAGACAAAAAGACCAGATTACCTATGATTTAGGAATGAAATTCTTCAAATGTCATTCGTTTATCTCTTCCCTAATCTCTCTCTCTCTCTCTCTCTCTCTCATCTCTCTTTCTTTGTTTCTCTTTTTCTTGTCCTTCCATGCCATTCGTGTCCCCCTAATTCTTGTCAAAAATGAGGTTTCCCTTTGATCATTCTTGTATTAACGCCTGATAATAAGGCTTATCCGTGGCTCGTGTCAGTGGGTCTGGGAGTTAAGGTGGTGTCGTAGATTTGGGTGTTGAGGTGGTGTTGTGGTGTTAAGATGGTGTGAAGGTGGTGCGCGAAGGGGTGAGGTGAGGGGGCGGCGACAGGGTAGGGAGAGGGAGGGGGTGGCGATAGGGTGCAAGGAGAATGTTTCTTGGCAGCTTGAAGATTTGGAGAAAGAGAATAAGGGTTTGCAACTTAATTTGAAAAATTAGGAGTTTAAATTTTTATATATGCACTTTGTATATAGGTTAATTGCATAAAATACCCTTATGGTTTGGGTCGTTGTAAAAAACTCCATGAGCTTAAAAAAATTGCAAAGGAATACTTGTGATCGTTGAGAGTGTTACATCCGACGGTTTTTGTAACGATTTAAAAAAATCATCCAAAATACTGTATATAAACCCTATTTGTTTGTGTGCAGAAGTCTTGACGAGAGGAGTGACACCACCATCCTAGCCACACCTGCTGCCACTCTCAAAACCCAGTTCTTCATCACCATAAGCCCAAGCCTTCTCTCTCATCACAACCATCCAGCCCCTACCACCACCACCCAGCCATGCCCGTCACTGCCACAGGCCCAAGCCCTCTATTCTCGTCGCTACCCAACCCCGTCAAACCCATCGTCTTCCCTTTCGTCGCCAAACCAAACCCCACTGCCACAACACCCTCTTCTCCATTCTACTCGAGTTTTAATTTGACGGGATCTATTTGTGGAATAAAACCCCAATGTGTTTAGGCTTATATGTGATTAATTAACCCAAATTGCACAAACTCATATCTACGGTTTCAATCGCAATGTGCTATTGAAACCCTAGACCTGAGTTCGTGCGGTTAGGGTTGCGATTGGCTGCGGCTGATGCCCTTTACGAATAGGCCGGTGTCGAAAAGGATAGCGGCAACGGGATTCAGCGGTGTCCCTTATGTCTAATTGTGACAGCATGAGGGATAGGGTGGTGATGGCAGCGGCAGCATTGAGTGCAGCAGTGGCACCGTGGGAATTGATGAGGCAAATGGTAGCGAAGGTTGTGGGTGGGGCGAGTGGCAGACAGGGTGATGGAGGTGGATGCGGCAGCTAGGGTTTGGTTTGGTTGGATTAGGGAAAAAATTAGGACTTTGGGAGATAAAAGAGACAGAGTGCATTTTAGTTATTTCATTATATTTATATTTATGAAATGCACTTGTCAGGAGCGTGAGCATTACATGCCGTTAATTTGGACAATTTTTGTAACAATTGTCATATAATTGGCACCTCAGGTGTTCCTTTACAACTTTTCTAAGCGCAGGGGGCTTTTTGCAACGACCTCAAACCACAAGGGTATTTTATGCAATTAACCCTTGTATATATAATATGAGATAGTATTGATTTTTGAAAAATATGTTTTGATGAGACAAGAAAAGAATGCATTTTGTAACTGGTCAATAACAGAAGGACACGACTGATACATTTTTAAATTTGTTGGTCCTGGTCTATCCGATTTAAAAAGTGTCCTTAATTATAATTTCACCATAACCTCAGGAACATGGATATAATTAACCTAATCTATAATCGATAAAACAACATAAGGTGTGCCAGTAAAAAAAACCCTTTGTGCTTGAGTTTTGCAAGGATAATTAAGTCTTTCATAATATAATATAGATAATTACAGAAGTTGTCATTGAAAACCTTCTGTTCCCAACCCATTCTGGTCGTACCCAAGGGCCCACCAGGGGTCCCGCTTCATGCAAGCACATCAACATTGTCAACGGTCTTTTTTCCAACGCATCGAATCGGTCAGCGCGCGCACGATCAAGTCACGTACGTTTTTCGCTTCGCGCACCTTGTGCGACTTAGGCACAATTTATTTCCCGTTGACATCACTCACGCTAGCGCGATCGTCATGTCGAGACCACCCGAGCACCTTTTCACCAAAAATGTCGACCGACGACGCAACCGGAGCAACGAGGTCAAGGGGCAAAGGCCTTGGCCAACCCCATGGGGTCGGCCTCGACCTCCCCCAAAACCATGGGGTCGGCCTCGGCCTCCCATGGGGGGTTGGCCTTGGCCTTCCCCCCCCCCCCCGGTTCTTCACTTTTCGTGCAAAGTCTTTTTCGCACTTTTTTTGCTTCGTATGCTTCGTACGTAACCTTGGCACCTTATTCGTCACATGGGTACGATTCACATCAACACGCTCGTTGCAACACAACTTCCGAATTCCTCATTGCCCATCAAAACATCTACCGTCAGCGCGCTCGAAGTTCACCGAAGGGGGGAGTGGCCTTGGCCTCCCTTCATGGGAGTTGGCCATTGGCCTTGGCCACCCCCTAGGGTCGGCCTCGGCCGCCCCAGGGGTGGTGGCCTCGGCCTTCCCCCAATTTTGGCCTATGGCCTCCCCTTCCGCGCGCACTTGTTTTCTCGAGTTTTTGCACATCCGCGATGTTTACGAACATTCGTGCATCAACCTCGCGACGTCTGTCGTGCATCAACCTCGCGACGTCTGTCGTGCATCAACTTCGCGACGTCTGTCGTGCATCAACCTCGCAACGTCCGTCGTCCATCAACCTCGTGACGTCCGTCGTCCGTGACCGTACACTGCTCCCGCAACGCCCATCGCCCAAAGTCGCACGCTACCGCCGAATGACCCATCGCCGACGACCGCATACCATCACTCCCAACTTTGTCATTACTACATGTTGCATTCATTATTTTGTTATCACAGGCACGCTCAACTCACATCCCACCTTCAGAACACCCGACGCACGGCTGTGCGCCGTCTCCGCAACGTTCGTCACCGCTCCCATGCGCCATTCTCATGATACGTGCCCCGGCACCAAGTATTGTCTCCGCGACGTTCGTCGCCGCGCCTGCGCGCCATTCTCATGATACGTGCCCCAGCACCAAGTATTGTCTCTACAACGTTCGTCGCCGCGCCCACGCGTCATTCTCATGATACGTGCCCCGGAACCAAGTATTGTCTCCGCGACGTTCGTCGCAGCGCCTGCGCTCCATTCTCATGATACGTGCTTCGGCACCAAGTATTGCTCCTCGACGTTCGTCACCGCGCCCGTGCGCCATTCTCATGATATGTGCCCCGGCACAAAGTATTGTCTCCACGACGTTCGTCGCCGCGCCTGTGCGCCATTCTCATGATACGTGCCCCGGCACCAAGTATTGCTCTGCGACGTCCGTCGCCGCGCCCGCGCGCCATTCTCATCATACGTGCCCCGGCACCGTCCGTCGCCGCGCCCGTGCGCCATTCTCATCATACCTGCCCCGGCACCAAGTATTGTCTCCGCAACCTTCGTCGCCACGCCCGCGTGCCATTCTCATCATACGTGCCCCGGCACCAAGTATTGTCTCTGCGACGTTCGTCGTCGCGCCTGCGCGTCATTCTCATGATACGTGCCCCGGCACCAAGTATTGCTCTGCGACGTTCGTCGCCGCGCCCGTGCGCCATTCTCATCATATGTGCCCTCGGCACCAAGTATTGCTTCGCGACGTTCGTCGCCGCGCCACTTTCATAACATGTGCCCCCGGCACCAAGTATTGTCTCTGTGATGTTCGTCGTCACGCCCGTGCGCCACTTCCATAACATGTGCCCACGACACCAGGTATTGTCTCCGCGACGTTCGTCGCCGCGCCCGTGCGCCACTTTCATAACATGTGCCCCGGCACCAAGTATTGTCTCATGCTGTAGGCACCGCGCCCATGCGCCACAATCATGTTACATGCTTCCAGGATGGGCTCACAACCTTAAAGCCATCGCCGTCTCAATCACATGGGGGGCACCGGCCCTCACATCGGGATGGGCTCACAACCTTATAGCCATCGTCGTCTCAATCACATGGGGCTCCGGCCCTCGCACCGAGATGGGCTCACAACCTTATAGTCATCGCCGTCTCAATCACAGGGGGGCTCTGGCCCTCGCACCGGGATGGGCTCACAATTTTATAGCCATCGCCGTCACAATCACGGGGGGCTCCTGCACGAGGACCCCTCACAGTGGGATGGACTCACAACCTTATAGTTATCGCCGCCACGGGATGAGCTCATAACCTTAAAGCCATCGTCGTCACAATCACGGGGGGCTCCGGCACGAAGACCCTTCGCAACGGACTCTGAGCACGGAGCTGCGACTATTTCCACTCATGTTACTGTCGATCGTCGACACCACCAGGACAATGACCCAGGGGTCACTCCGGGACGGGAGTAGGTCCTCGGAGGGCATCGCGCCTAGTCCGCCTGACAGTTGGCTACAAGGGCAACCCTCACCACTGTCAGGTTCTCTCCGCGTCTCTTGACACACCTCGTGGGATTCAGTAAGGGCTTGGACCGGTGGCTGGGGCAACGGGCTTACTTTGATCATACTACCACAGTGTGGTCAGTCTTCTCAGACAGGTAGAGCGACGGTGTGCGAGGCAGGCAACGCGAATTTGGGACCTGCAGTCCAACGGAGAACCGGCATTTTGGGACCCCCTGGTGACGTGTCACTCCCAAGGGACGACATTTGGCACTTTATGACATAAGCACACTCTTTCCTATAAATAGTGAACTTTATGACTCAAAAAGGACTTTTGGCTTTTTCTTACAAAATCACTTTCTCACTCTAGAATTTGGGAGCTCTTGGATTCTAGTGAGAGAAACATAACTTTGGACCGTAACATTGGACCCAGACTCGGACCCTAACTTGGACTATCGACTGCCGGCCCTGTTCGTTTTAGCCTTGCCTTCGCAGCACTGCCACTCCTCACGGCCTATCTGGGAAGCCTTGCTCTCAGCCTTTACTCCGTCCTTGCTGTCTCTCACTTTGCATACTTGGAAGCTGACACGGACTGCAGCCTTTGTGCCACCTCCACGTAGGTACGAACCCACTTTCCTTGGCATCATTTTGGCGACTCCGCTGGGGAGGTGAGCATCGTATTGCAGTCTGCCTATCTTCCACACTCAGTCTCCATGCCTATACAACAAAGAGTTACGAGGGCTACCAGCCAAGGCCTCATCCGCACCGTCCAAGAGGAGCATCATCTCGACGATCAAGAAGAGACCAGCCACAACCAACTTCAGCCTCTACCCGAGATGGATGCACCTGATGTGGCCGCAATCGTCAATGCCACAATCCAACACTTTACTCCTACCATCACCGAGCTCCAAGACTCTCAATCTTCTCTTATGGTTGTCATCTTAGAAATGCAAAAATCAATCCAAGTCTTGACTTCACAATCACCGACTTCCCGAAGCCTTAGAGCTCTGCACCCTGTGCCCATTACTCACCCCGTGTCATCCCAAGCTCCATGTTTGGCCCCTCCTGCTCATATCCAACCTTCAGGGCCTGGGCTAGTTTTGGACACTGCTCAGATCCCAGTGTCGCAACCACCACTGCCTTGGTCCTCGGGCCCTCGACAGTAGGACTCGCGGCACCTCAGCCCCCGGTGCCACGCCTTGCCCTTGCTCGAAGCACTTCGGAGACTCACGAATCAATTGAGAGGGAGCCTAACCCAGACATAACTAGTCAAAACCTAAACACAAGTCATTCCCCCGGCTTACTCCAGTCGACCTTTCCTGACGACCGGCCTCCAGCAGCTGACACTACCCATGTGCAAACCATGCCCCAACAAGTTGCTCACCACCACCAACCCCTCTCTACCATCGTCATCCCATCAATGCCTCAGGTTGCACCGTCTGGGGGCTCTAGTGCTCAGATCATCACGACAGGGCACAAACCCTCACATGCGTCGTACGTCACCAAGCATGACCTTGATGCCCTCCTTCACCGTCTCAAGTAGTCATCCTTACCCCCACTCCCCCTCTAAGTTGTTAGGTCATGCTCCCTACTCTGGCAGCCTCGCTACCAAGCCCTACCCTGTCAAGTACAAGCAACCATCCTTCATTTTGTTCAACGACAAAGAAGGCAACGCCTGCGAGCACCTCACTCGTTTTGCTGGCTCCCTCGAGCACTACAGGGAAGACGACACTTTGAAGCTTCGGGAATTTCACAAGTCCCTGACTGGCCTCGCCTACTCTTGGTATCATCAGATTCCTGACAGTATTATCCACTCATGGTCCGACATGGTCCGACATGGTCCAGCTCTTCCTTGACAAGTTTCACTATGAGACGGAACGTGTGACCATCGTTGACATTGTCGGGATCCGCCAGAATCCCGGGGAAGACCTCAACACCTATGTTATGCGATTTCATCACAAGTGCTTAGAGTGCACTGACTTCAGCAAAGATGAAACCCTTGTACCCATTTGCATCAAGAACATGAAGGACACCTACAGGGTCTACCTTGAAAACCTCCAGCTTCGGTCTTGGGGACATCTCAAGGAAGTTGCACGACGCACCTATGACTCGGTTTGTTCGTCAAAGACCCCAAAGCCCCAACCTCATATTGCATTGGCCGCGACGATGGAAGCAGCCAGTAACGACGACAACAACCGCAAGCGTCAGTCCCAAGGAAGGGACGGGTGCCCTGACAAGAGAGGGCAGCCGATGCCTGCCCCGGAATACCCGTGTGACTTGAAGATTGTTAGAACTCTCCTCGAGACATGGATCGATGACAATGCCATAACCCTGCCCAATGCCGACACTGAACCTACCCCGGAAGACTTAGCCCTACCCTGTCAAGTACAAGCAACCATCCTTCATTTTGTTCAACGACAAAGAAGGCAACGCCTGCGAGCACCTCACTCGTTTTGCTGGCTCCCTCGAGCACTACAGGGAAGACGACACTTTGAAGCTTCGGGAATTTCACAAGTCCCTGACTGGCCTCGCCTACTCTTGGTATCATCAGATGCCAGTCCATGGTCTTGGTCATCACAAGAGTGACAGTGGGACCGCCAGAATCCCGGGGAAGACCTCAACACCTATGTTACGCGATTTCATCACAGTGCTTGGAGTCACTGACTTCAGCAAAGATGAAACCCTTGTACCCATTTGCATCAAGAACACACCTTACCTTGAAAACCTGTCTTCATCTCAAGGATGAAGTCACGACCTCGGGTCAATGACATGAAATCGACTTGAAGACTCTCGATGACAATGCCATAACCCTGCCCAATGCCGACATGAACCTACCCCGGAAGACTTAGCCCTACCCTGTCAAGTACAAGCAACCATCCTTCATTTTGTTCAACGACAAAGAAGGCAACGCCTGCGAGCACCTCACTCGTTTTGCTGGCTCCCTCGAGCACTACAGGGAAGACGACACTTTGAAGCTTCGGGAATTTCACAAGTCCCTGACTGGCCTCGCCTACTCTTGGTATCATCAGATTCCTGACAGTACTATCCACTCATGGTCCGACATGGTCCGACATGGTCCAACTCTTCCTTGACAAGTTTCACTATGAGACGGAACGTGTGACCATCGTTGACATTGTCGGGATCCGCCAGAATCCCGGGGAAGACCTCAACACCTATGTTACGCGATTTCATCACAAGTGCTTGGAGTGCACTGACTTCAGCAAAGATGAAACCCTTGTACCCATTTGCATCAAGAACATGAAGGACACCTACAGGGTCTACCTTGAAAACCTCCAGCTTCGGTCTTGGGGACATCTCAAGGAAGTTGCACGACGCACCTATGACTCGGTTTGTTCGTCAAAGACCCCAAAGCCCCAACCTCATATTGCATTGGCCGCGACGATGGAAGCAGCCAGTAACGACGACAACAACCGCAAGCGTCAGTCCCAAGGAAGGGACGGGTGCCCTGACAAGAGAGGGCAGCCGATGCCTGCCCCGGAATACCCGTGTGACTTGAAGATTGTTAGAACTCTCCTCGAGACATGGATCGATGACAATGCCATAACCCTGCCCAATGCCGACACTGAACCTACCCCGGAAGACTTAGCCCATCCCAACTACTGCCCCTATCATCGGAAGGTCGGTCATGGCCTCAAGTGGTGCAGGGGCCTCAAGTTTGTCTTCACTGACAAGATTGCGTCTGAAGAGCTCAAACTCTAAGTACGGGACATTTGACCCACCCGACCAAGCCTTGGCATGCCTTAAGTGCATTTTTCACACTTGTAATTTTTTCGTTCATTTTGTAAGTTTCCATATACGTCATACCCATGTATCAAGGCATGTTGCCTATCCTTCGTTATCAATGAAGTTACATTTTCCGGACTTAGAAAATTTTCAAGCTACATTGCTCTTGCACAAGTTTATTGACACCACCCTTTATACCATCACCCACTCCCTTGGGGGCTTCACCCCTTACCAATCCCTTCGGCCTCACTTTGCAACGACATGGTACGTGGTGCGCGGGGTGGCTCGAGCCGCGCTACTACGGTCGCATCATCATCCTTCATTTACTTTTCCCAACACTTAGAAAAAATTTCATTTTTTTTTCCGCAACCAGTCATCGATGATCATCCTCAGTGGTCTCCCTCGGCATCATTGTCTCAGCCCAACACTTAGAAAAAAATTCATTTTTTTCACAACCGGTCATCGATGATCACCCTCAACGGCCTCCCCTCAGCATCCTTGCCAGAACTCAAAAAAAATAATAATTCAACACTTAGAAAAATTTTCAAGTTTTTCATCTTCTCCATATACTCCCCACATTCATGCTCTCATCACTCTCCCTCACTCTTTCCTCTCTTTCCTCTCTTCCCTCACCATCCTTCTTCCCACTTCATACATAATTTTCTCTCTTGCTTATGGAAAAAGTTTCATTCTTCTCCCATCCCACTCCTCTCTTTCTCTCCATATACATTGTGAAAATTTTCTTGGGGGCTCCCTCCTTAGAGTTGCAATATATATATATATATATATATATATATATATATATATATATATATATATATATATATATATATATATATTATTTTATTTTATTTTATTTTATTTGAATTTGAATTTCAAATTTCAAAAGAAACTGGGCAGAACCCTACCCGTGCGCCCGGACCCGCTTCGCCCCGACCCGCGCCCATTTTTCTCTCTCAGGTTCATGCCCAACTGCCCGACCCGAAGTCGACCCACCCGTTTCACCGACCCGCGTCCTCAAAACCCTAAATCTGCCAACCCTAATCTCTTTCCCTCTTCCTTGTACCGCCGCCCTCCATGCCATGCGCCGCCATCCCCTTTGGCCTCGCCTCCACCTCCCTCTCTTCTCTCCCTCACCCCTCCGCCACCCACGGCACCTCGCCGCTGCCGTCGATGTCGCTACCCCCTTCTTTCCCCTTCCTTCCTTCCCCTCCATCTTCCCCTTCCCCCCCTCAGCCTCTGCCTCATCCCCCATTCGGCCTCGATCTCCCCACCCCCTCCCCTAGGCCGACCCCGTCCCCCATCCTTCCCCCTCCTCTTATCTCTTCCCCCCGCCCCTCGCCCACTCGCGGTAGGCCACCGCCACCTCCCTCCCCTTCTTCCCCGTTTCCATTTTCCCCCCTCGACCTCGGCCTCCCACTCCCCCTCCCCTTCGGCCTCGGCCTCCCCACGCTCTTCCCTAGGCCGACCCCGCCCCCCTCTCCCTTTCCCCTTTCCACTTCGCCCACCACCCCGCCCCGCACCGTGCGGCCTCGGCCTTGGCCAATGGACCTTGGTCGGCCTCGGCGTCGCGGCCTTGTTCGGCCTCAGCCACTTGGTCAGCCGGCCTTGGCTCTCCATCCCCCTTCTTCACCTTCTTCCCACTTCCCCTCCCCTTCTCCCCAAGCTCGGCCTCGACCACCCCTCCCACTCCCCCCTCGGCCTCGGCCTCCCCAACCCCTTCCCTAAGCCGACCCCTCTCCCTCTTCAACCTTCGGCCTTCATCCTCATCCCCCTCCCTTCACCTTCGGCCACCATCAAGGCCACCTATTTTGGCTTTCCCAAAGCCATGGCCATCACCTTCAAGAACCTCTCCATCTCTTCTTTCCCTTCATCACCTTCGGTCCGCACACATTCACCCAACGGCCGACAACCATCACCAACCATCATCTCCACCATCCTCACAAGCATGCAAAAAAAAACTCATCATGACGACCAACGCGAAGGAAAATGGGTTCGCAGTCGACGTGGAGGTGCCACAAGGAATACAGTCCGAGTCAGATGCCAAGTATGTTGATGTGAGACACAGCAAGGGTGGAGCAAGGGCAGAGACCAAGGGCATTCCAAACAGAGCTTGAGGGTGGTAGTGCTGCGAGGGCGATGGCACAAGGTGAATACACGATGACAATCACAGTCCGATGCTTAGGTCCAGAGTCAAGGTCATGTATATTTCTCTCTCTAGGATTTTAGAGTGAGAAAGTGAAAATGTTCTAAAAATGTCCAACCGTCAATATTCTGTCCTAAATGAATTCTCAAGACCTCTATTTATAGAGATTGAGATGATGATGCCATTAACCGACACGTGGTGCCCCCCGGGAGTAACACGTCACCGGGGGGTCCACGGGTGCCGGTACTCTACATACTGTCGGATCGCATATTCACCCGGCCTGCCCCGCACAGCGTCGCTCTGTCTGTCTGAAAAGACTGGCTCCCACAACGGTGTGGCCAGAGAACCCCCTTGATCTAGCCTCCAATCCAAGCCCTTGCGGAGTCCCACAGGCCTGGCAGTGGTGGGGAAGACCCGACGCCCAACTGCTAGGTGAACTAGGCGCGATGCCTTCCGAAAGACCTGCTCCCATCTCGAAGTGACCCGGGGGTCATAGTCCCTAGGGGTGCCGACGCAAGCCCCCAGTGCCGGAGCACGTAGGCCAGTCACGCAGACACCCTGGCGGAGATAGTGTCCTGGAAGAGTCGCCTATTCCGCAGGCCGAGGTAACATCCCGGAGGAGCCGTCTACCTGGTAGAATGGGAGTCTTCGTGCTGGAGCACTTGGAGCTAGGGCTGCAATATGGGCTGGTTTAAAATGGGCTTTAACCAACCCAGCCCAAATTTGGATAAGTTTTAGCCCACCAAACCCAACTAATTCAATTTTGGGTTGGTCTGAGTTGGTTCAACATTTAAAGGAACTAAATTGGGTCAAGCCCATTAAAACCAAACTAACCCATCCTAACCCAAAAGAAAAAACCGATCTATCATTTTCTCCTTCCCCGACACTCTACAGATTGAAAGAACAGCTACTCTTATTTTGCCCAAATCACTTTCTAGGGTTCCAACCCGAGAAAGTGATCATGCTCTTCTTCTGTGAAATTCAGTTTTTCTTCTCTCTGGATCAGTGGGATAGTGCTTGAAAGAGCAGCTATTCTTTATCTACTTCGCTCATGTGCTTCTCCGGCTATGACACAATTGCCTCGTCTCCGTATTAGCAGCTGCAATTATTCACCGCTTTTCAACCCCCTATTGTCTCTCGAGCTTGAGGTACTTTATAAATTGTGGTTCTATTGCTTCCTCGCCCCAATCAAAAGTTCTTCCTCTTAGCCTTGGTCCCTCTCTGTTTCACACAACCACAATGAACAGTGCTCATGTTTAATGGTTGTGTTTATGACCCTTTTTTGGTTGGATTCTCTATTACAAAAGCATATTTGGGTTACTGGGTGGAATGGTAGGATTGTCTAGAAAGATTTGAAAAAGTAGCAAACAAATCATCTTTATCTTGGATCGGCTTCATTTTTATCTTTTGATGACCTTTAGTCTTCTTATTTTCCATGAGCACATGACTCCATGCAAAGGAAATCAAGTGATAGATTTTCTTGTTGGTTTTTAGGTGTTAAAAGGTAGGAAGTTATTCAGCATTAACACGTAGATTGCCTTTTCACATAATTTCCTTCCATGTTTGACTTTTTCTCATTAGGAAATCAAGACGAGTATTATTCAAAAGTGGCACTTCAGAAATCTCGTTTCTTTGTATCTTCTTCATTTTCTTAGTCAAATTATTGACTAGCTTAAGGCATCTCTATATAGTGGTAATTGCCCAACACCAGAGATAACTGGTGGTAACTGTGTAAAAAGAAGTTTAAAAGAATAACAGATAGCTTAAGATGGTTGGCAATTGTTCATCTTCTAACCTAGTTGTACTTCATTCCGCCCTCTCCTTATCCTTCGCCTGCATGGTCTCTGTTGTGTGTTTTTACAAGTGCGGTTTCAATGGGTGTTTCTTAAAATGTTGGACAGGTAGTACCTGTCAATGTGGTTTTCTACGTGTAGGTCTCATGTAACTTTGCCTCTTAGATGCGACATAGCGCAATTATTTATGTTCAGTACTTTGAAATCATTAAGGAAAATATCAGTTGTTTTACTTGCATCCAGCTATGGAATTGTATTGATTTTCCTTCATTGGTAGCCACCAGGTTCTGGGATTTTGCGGTGCCTTTTGAGTGGCAGAGGTCATAAGTACAGGTATACCAATTGACAATTTACATAACTTGTAGATGGCTCGAAGGGGTGTCAAATCCAGATATACAATATGTTTGAACACCTCAGGGGCAGGGTCGAAGAGAAATCCCATTTGTTTGTTTTTGCTTGTATATAAACCTGTACATTATGTCAACCTTTTGGATATGATCTTGTTTTGTTGCTGCTAATCAAGTTTTTGCAGCATTCTGCAACTGTGATGCCATTTTGTGCATGCAGTATCCTGCTATATTATTAGTTGAACCTGGAACATGTCTTCATAAGAAGAGCAGGAAGCCTACCCCCTCTTACCTACTAAAAGAGAGTAGATTTTTCCCTGATACATACATACTAAAGGAGAAAACATCAGTCGCTAACTGTGTCTAATGTAGTCTGATCTGATAGCAAAATATGTCTGCTTTTTCCACAATCTAAGTCTCACTATAGAAAGTGGTTCAATATTTTCTAAGTTGTTACTAAGTCTCACTGAGTTGCTACTAAGTTGCTACAAACAGCAACTATATAACTTGAAACTTCTTTTCGGTCACTGATTTAGGTTTCTTCTAGACATTTGAGTGAGGCCAAAAGAGAGGGGAAAAGATGAAATAGCTTCTTGCGTAGCCCTGTCATAGCGCATAATTTTAAAGTCTGCATTACACAGCAAGACAAATTCTGGGATTTACCAGTTCATTCAAAACTCCCAGTTATCAACAATCACCAAGTCTGCTAGCAACAGTTGGTGTCTTCACAAAGTGTATTGGGATTTTATTTCTTCTTTCAGAATAGTGAAACCTTTTGTTAATGGTTTTTTACTTTCATGTTGTTTAAAGACATGGATGAGTTGTAGTGAGAGGAGTTTTACTGTATCAAGTGTTATAGCTTATTGCTTGTTTCCCCATCTACACATGTTGATGTCCATTTATCTTGCTAGTTTGAGAAAGACTATAGTACTTTTTAATTAGACTGGAGTTTATTAGTTGTCTTTAATGCATAAGCTATGTGTTTGTTTACTGATTGATCTAGAATTTTTTTTATAATATCATATTTTATCTTTTGGGGATAAATGAAACTTTTTATTTATTAAAGATTAAAGTATTATCTATAAGTCAAATGTAAGTAATGTTAGTCTTTAGATAATGAGACGCGTTGAAGAAAATTATTCATTCACAAATGAAACAAAAAATTAATTAGATGTTAGTTGAGTTGGATTGGGTTGAAACCCAAACCATAGCATTTTTACTTGGGTTGGGTTGGGCTTTTTCTACAAAAAGCCCAAGCTGGGTTGGGTTGAGATGGCCTTTTAAAAGGTTGGGTTTTCTCGGGTTGGACTGAAAACCAACCCAACACGTCCAAGTTGCACCCCTACTTGGAGCTCCCTGGCAGAGATAGTGTCCCGGAGGAGTCGCCTATCCTTGCGGGTGAGTCCTTATGCCGGAGCACTCAGATCGCGTCAAGGTAGCATCCTGGAAGAGCCGTCTACCCGACTGGCCGAGGTAGCATCCCGGATGAGCCGTCTACCTGGCGAAAGGGGAGTTGAAGAGCTCCCTGGCGGAGATAGTGTCTCAGAGGAGTCGCCTATCCCCGCGGGTGAGTCCTTGTGCCGGAGCACTCGGAGCACGTCAAGGTAGCATCCTGGAAGAACCGTGTACCCGACTGGCCGAGCTAGCATCCCGGAAGAGCCGTCTACCTGGCGGAAGGGGAGTTGAAGAGCTCCCTGGCAGAGATAGTGTCCCGGAGGAGTCGCATATCCCCGCGGGTGAGTCCTTTTGTCGGAGCACTCGGAGCACGTCAAGGTAGCATCCCGGAGGATCCATCTACCTGACGGAAGAGGTAGCATCTCGGAAGAGCCGTCTACCTGGCGGAAGGGGAGTTGAAGAGCTCCTTGGCGGAGATAGCGTCTTTGAGGAGTCGCCTATCCCCGCGGGTGAGTCCTTGTGCCAGAGCACTCAGAGCACGTCAAGGTAACCTCTCGGAGGAGCCGTCTACCCGACTGGCCGAGGTAAGGCGGAAGGGGAGTTGAAAAGCTCACTGGCAGAGATAGTGTCCCGGAGGAGTCGCCTATCCCCGCGGGTGAGTCCTTGTGCCGGAGCACTCGGAGCACGTCAAGGTAGCATCCTGGACGAGCCGTCTACCCGATTGGCCGATGTAGCATCCCGGAGGAGCCGTCTACCTGGCGGAAGGGGAGATGAAAAGCTACCTGGCGGTGATAGTGTCCCGGAGGAGTCGTCTATCCATGCGGGTGATGTACACTCCGGATAGTGGGTCGAAGCATGTTCCACGACCAAGGCAAGGTGCGCATGGTGTGGTGAATGAGTGTGGTGCTCGGGGGCATGTAACATGATTGTGGCGCGTGGGCGCGATGCAGTGAGTAAGGTGCTGGGGGCATGTCTTTGTTAGTGGCGCGGTGCATGGGCGCGACGTAGTGTGTATGGTGCCGGGGGCATGGTAGTGTGATAGAGAGCCTGGGGGCATGTCTTTGTTAGTGGCGCAGCGCATGGTCGTGACGTAGTGCGTATGGTGTCGGGGGCACGGTAGTGTGACAGAGAGTCTGGGGGCACGGCTGTATTAGCGGCGCGGCGCACGGGCGTGGCGGAATGCGTATGGTGCCGGGGGGCACGGTAGTGTGACACAGAGCCTGTGGGCAAGGCTGTATCAGCGGCGCGGCGCACGGGCGCGGCGGAGTGCGTATGGTGCCGGGGGAACGGTAGTGTGACAGAGAGCCTGTGGGCAAGGCTGTATCAGCGGCGCGGCGCACAGGCGCAGCAAAGTGTTGAAGTGCGGCACCTGGACGCCGGTGACAGGGGTCGCAGAGTTGTGCGGCACCCGGACGCCGGTGACAGGGGTCGCGGAGTTGTGTATGGTCCCTTGAAGAGAAGTGAAGGTGTTAAGTATGGAGACCAAAGTCCAACCCATAGGGGAAGTCCAAGGCCAACCCTTAGGGGGAGGCCAAGGCCAACACCAAGGGAAGGCCGAGGCCGACCCCTAAGGGGAGGCCGAGGTCGACCCCATAGGGAAGGCCAAGGCCTAGGCCGACCCCAAGGGGAAGGTCAAGGCCGAGGCCGACCCCAAAGGGAAGGCCAAGGCCGAGGCCGACCCCAAGGGGAAGGCCAAGGCCGAGGCCGACCCCAAGGGGAAAGCCAAGGCCGAGGCCGACCCCAAGGGGAAAGCCAAAGCCAACTTCCTTGGGCAAGTGCCATGGTGCGCCGACGGGCGAAGTGTGACGGTCGAAGCGTGATGCGGCGTCACACAAGGATAATTTTCTTAGTGACGAAGTCACGTGACGAAAATGAGAAGTGCACGTGACTTGAGCGTGCATGCTTTGACCGGTTGTGAGCGTTGAAAATGTCTGTTGCTTGGGCGGACGTGTCATGCAAAATGGGACCACAATGGTCCTTTTGGTGCGACCAGGATAGGTTGGGAACATAAGCCCCCTGCGTGTGGTGTGCGCGGAGGGGGAACCCGAGCGGGCACCGCACGCATAAACACTTAGCAAGATTTTAATGTTGTTTGGCCGGCGAGTTGTTGAGGTCGTCAATGCATGATGATGATGAAGAGTAGGTGGCTCGAGCCACCTCGTGCACCACCTACGGAAGCTTGGAATGCTTGGGGGTTGAGACAAAGGCACGATGATAGGGCGCAGGGGCGCGAGCATGGAAACGGCGCCCGAGCGACGGACGACGAGTGTCGCGAAGACGTCACCCAGGTGATGGGCGACAAGCGTCGCGGAGATGACGCACGGGCGCTGGCGACGGGGGTCGCAAAGAAGGCGCCAGGGCGATGGGCGACAAGCGTCGCGGAGATGGCGCAAGGGCGTTGGCGACGGGGGTCAAGGATAGCGCCCGGGCGACGAACGACGAGCGTCAAACAATGAGTAGGAGTAGGTGGTTCGAGCTATCTCGCGCACCACCTACCAAGGATGTTGATGTCGGAGGATGTCGTCACACGGGACGTGATCAAATTTGCAAAAAAAATTCTAAGTGTAAAAAAGTATGAAACGTGTAGGGGCGCGATGTGCGCGATCAGGCGTCGCGATGCGGGGGCATTCCACTTTCCTTGACAGCCGGGTCACCACCCTCGACGGCCTCCCCTTAGCATCCTTGCCCGAACTTAAAAAAAAAATCAACATTTAGGAAAATTTTCATCTTCCCCACTACTCCCCACATTCATGCTCTCATCACTCTCCCTCTCACATTTTCCTCTCCTCCCTCACCATCCAACACACCATCACCATTTCCCCACTTCATACATAACTTCTTTCTCCTTTTGATAAAAAAAAAAATTTCATACTCCCACCATCCCACTTCTCTCATTTCTCTTCTTGTACATTATGAAGAATTCCATTAGGGGTTCCCTCCTAAGGGAGGCCAACAAGGCGCCTGGGCAGCCCCAAATTCGGGCAGCCCCCTTCCCACCCCTCCATGTGGGACTTCCCCACTCTCTCTTCCCACATTTAATTCCCTCTCTCCCTTTCTCTCTCTTCATTTTCTCTCTCTCCCATCACTTCCAACTTTTTACTTTTTCTCTTTCTCCTTCTTACATCACTCTAACATATTTTTCCTCAATTTTCCCTCTCTACCCGAGACACCATCCCCCAATTTCCCCACTTTAGACACTCTCTCTTATCACATTAAATGTCTCTCTCTCTATCTCTCTCTCTCTTACATATTCTTACACATTCTCTCTTATTAACTCACCCCCTCCGCACGTGGGTTGCTTTCTTATTCTTCTCATTGGTTTTTCTTTCTTCCTTTCCCCTCATTATTAAACCCTCTCTCTCCCTCTCAGATTCATGGTCCCTCTCTCTCACATACTACATGCCCCCATCAATTCCCTCATCTCACCCTCCCCTTTTCCCCACACCCCTCGGCCTCGGCCTCCCCAACCCCCTCCCCACGGCCGACCCCCTCCCTCTTTCTCTTCTTCTACCTCACCCTCATTAACTCCCTTTACTACTACCACAATTTCATACTTAGTTTTATTTGTCTTCTCTCTCCCTCTCTCACATAACCACATACTTTATTTACACTACTTCATAAATACAACACCCTTCATACTCAACATATTTTTTTTCTCATATTCCATTATACTCACCCTACACAACACTTACATTTTTTTTTCTATCTAACGAAACCAAAAACTAAAATACCAATTTTACTTCAACTAAAACTTCTTATGCTTTGCGTAGCACTTCTTGACTCCCTTACCCATTTCGTTACTCTTTTCCGTACTTAGAATTTTTTTTGCAACATTGACCGCCTTGCATTGCCCGCGCCCCTGCGCCCGTCGTGGACTGCCCCCGCATCACGACGTCTAACCGCGCCTTTCTTGCGCCCCTCATCACGACGTCCCTGACATCAACGTCCTTGGTAGGTGGTGAGCGAGGCAGCTCGAACCACCTATTTCTATTCATTGTTCAAATGACAATAGCCAAACCCAGGCACCGCGACCCCCGTCGCCCAGACGTCACTCTGCGACCCCGTCGCCCGGATGTTATCTCCGCGACCCCCGTCGCCCGAACGTCAACTCCGCAACCCCCATCATCCGGACGTCAACTCCGCGACCCCCTTCGCCCGTCGTCCGAACTCCAGGACCACGCTCATACGCCCCATCGTCGTGCCCTTATGTCAACGCCCCAAGAATTCCAAGGTCTCAATAAGTGGTGCACGAGGTGGCTCGAGCCACCTACTCTTCACCTTCCTCATTCAGAGACGACGTCGGCTACTCTCCGGACAAAGAACATAAAAAAAATTCTTCCAAGAGTTTATGCGTGCGGCGCCCGCTCAAGTCGCCCCTCTGCGCACACCACACGTAGGGGGCTTATGTCCTCAACCCATTCTGGTCGTACCCAAGGGCCCACCAGGGGTCCCGCTTCACGCAAGCACGTCGACATTGTCAACGGTCTTTTTTCCAACGCATCGAACCGGTCAGCGAGCGCACGCTCAAGTCACATACGTTTCTCGCTTCGCGCACCTTGTGCGACTTAGGTACGATTTATTTCACGTTGGCGTCACTCACGCTAGCGCGATCATCACGTCGAGACCACCCGAGCACCTTTTCACCAAAAATGTCGACCGACGATGCAACCGGAGCAACGGGGTCAAGGGGCAAAGGCCTTGGCCAACCCCATGGGGTCGGCCTCGGCCTCCCATGGGGGGTTGGCCTCGGCCTCCCATGGGGGGTTGGCCTTGGCCTCCTCCCCCCCCCCCGGTTCTTCACTTTTCATGCAAAGTCCTTTTCGCACTTTCTTTGCTTCGTACGCTTCGTACGTAACCTTGGCACCTTATTCATCACATGGGTACGATTCACGTCGACACGCTCGTCGCAACGCAACTTCCGGATTCATCATTGCCCATCAAAACATCTACCGTCAGCGCGCTCAAAGTTCGCCGAAGGGGGGAGTGGCCTTGGCCTCCCTTCATGGGAGTTGGCCATTGGCCTTGGCCACCCCCTAGGGTCGGCCTCGGCCGCCCCAAGGGGTTGGCCTCAGCCTCCCCAGGGGTGGTGGCCTCGGCCGGCCTTCCCCCAATTTTGGCCTATGGCCTCCCCTCCCGCGCGCACTTATTTTCTTGAGTTTTTGCACCTCCGCGATGTTTACGGACGTTCGTGCATCAACCTCGCGATGTCCGTCGTGCATCAACCTCGCGACGTCCGTCAAGCATCAACCTCGCGACGTCCGTCGTCCATCAACCTCGCGATGTCCGTCGTGCATCAACCTCGCGACGTCCATCGTCCATCAACCTCGTGACGTCCGTCGTCCGTGACAGCACACCGCTCCCGCGATGCCCATCGCCCAAAGTCGCGCGCTACCGTCGAATGACCCGTCACCGACGACCGCATACCATCACTCCTAACTTTGTCATTACTACATGTTGCATTCATTATTTTGTTATCACAGGCACACTCAACTCACATCCCATCTTCAGAACACCCGACGCCCGCCGTCTCCGCGACGTTCGTCGCCGCTCCCGCGCGCCATTCTCATGATACGTGCCGCGGCACCAAGTATTGTCTCCGCGACGTTCGTCGCCGCGCCCGCGCGCCATTCTCATGATACGTGCCGCGGCACCAAGTATTGTCTCCGCGACGTTCGTCGCCGCGCCCGCGCGCCATTCTCATGATACGTGCCCCGGCACCAAGTATTGTCTCCGTGACGTTCGTCGCCGCGCCTGCGCTCCATTCTCATGATACGTGCCCCAGTACCAAGTATTGTTGCGCGACGTTCGTCGCAGCGCCCGTGCGCCTTGTCTCTGCGACATTCGTCGCCGCGCCCGCGCGCCATTCTCATTATACGTGCCCCGGTACCAAGTATTGTCTCCGCGACGTTCGTCTCCGCGCCTGTGCGTCATTCTCATGATACGTGCCCCGGCACCAAGTATTGCTCCATGACGTTCGTCGCCGCGCCCGTGCGCCATTCTCATCATACGTGCCCCCGACACCAAGTATTGCTTCGCGACGTTCGTCGCCGCGCCACTTTCATAACATGTGCCCCCGACACCAAGTATTGTCTCTGCGATGTTCGTCGCCGTGCCCGTGCGCCACTTCCATAACATGTGCCCATGACTCCAGGTATTGTCTCCGCGATGTTCGTCGCCGCGCCTGTGTGCCACTTTCATAACATGTGCCCCGGCACCAGGTATTGTCTCGTGCTATAGGCACCGCGCCCATGCGCCACAATCATGTTACATGCTTCCGGGATGGGCTCACAACCTTAAAGACATCGCCGTCTCAATCACAGGGGGGCACCGGCCCTCACACCAGGATGGGCTCACAACCTTATAGCCATCGCCGTCTCAATCACAGGGGGGCTCCGGCCCTCGCACCGGGATGGGCTCACAACCTTATAGCCACCGCCGTCTCAATCACAGGGGGCCCCTACCCTCGCACCGAGATGGGCTCACAATCTTATAGCCATTTCCGTCTCAATCGCAAGGGGCTCCGGCCCTCGCACCGGTATGAGCTCATAACCTTATAGCCATCGCCGTCTCAATCACACGGGGGCTCTGGCCCTCGCACCGGGATGGGCTCACAATCTTATAGCCATCGCCGTCACAATCACGGGGGGCTCCTGCACGAGGACCCCTCGCAGTGGGATGGACTCACAACTTTATAGTCATCGTCGCCACGGGATGAGCTCACAACCTTAAAGCCATCGCCGTCACAATCACGGGGGGCTCCGGCCCGAGGACCCCTCGCAGCGGACTCTGAGCACTGAGCTGCGACTATGTCCACTCATGTTACTGTCGATCGTCGACACCACCAGGACAATGACCCACGGGTCACTCCGGGACGGGAGCAGGTCCTCGGAGGGCATCGCACCTAGTTCGTCTGACAGTTGGCTATAGGGGCAACCCTCACCACTGTCAGGTTCTCTGCGCGTCTCTTGACGCACCTTGTGGGATTCAGTAAGGGCTTGGACCGGTGGCTGGGGCAACGGGATTACTCTGATCATACTACCACGGTGTGGTCAGTCTTCTTAGACAGGTAGAACGACACTGTGCGAGGCAGGCAACATAAATTTGGGAACTGGCAGTCCAATGGAGAACCGGTATTTTGGGACCCCCTGGTGACGTGTCACTCTCAGGGGTCGACATGTGGCACTTTATGACATAAGCACACTGTTTCCTATAAATAGTGAACTTTATGACTCAAAAAGGACTTTTGACTTTTTCTTACAAAATCACTTTCTCACTCTAGAATTTGGGAGCTCTTGGATTCTAGTGAGAGAAACATAACTTTGGACCGTAACTTCGGACCGTAACATTGGACCCCGACTTGGACCCTGAGTTGGACTGTCGACTGCCGGCCCTGTTCGTCTCAACCTTGTCTTCGCAGCACTGCCACTCCTCATGGCCTATCTGGGAAGCCTTGCTCTCAGCCCTTACTCCGTCCTTGTTGTCTCTCACTTTGCATACTTAGAAGCTAACACGGACTGCAGCCTTTGTGGCACCTCCACGTAGGTACGAACCCATTTTCCTTGGCATCACCTTCCAACATCAACTTACTGACTCATTGTCATTCGACTCTTTCCAATAAAATTATAAGCACTGTCTTTGTGTCTTTCTACCATTACACATGTACTAAGCACCTTATTCTGTGATCGACTCAATTTGCAACTTTTTTGTCCTCTTAATGTAATGCGACTCTACCCTCCCTTTTGCGTCTTTTGTTGTCAATTCTTTTCCCACTATCGAGTAGCGGTGGTTGGAGTTTTTGAGAAACACCAGTCTTTACTTTATCCTTGCAAGAAGTTTGCAGAGAAATATTTAATTCCTTTTTCAAGAAGTTTGCAGAGAAATATTTATAAGCTCGCAAAAAAAAAAACTCCTCTCATAAAATGTTATTTAATCTAGTTTACAAATTTAAGTTACATTTGGAATTAAGATTCAATTTTTGGCAAATTTATCGGCTCTTTATCGGAATTGGAGGTGTAATAATGCTCTTTGTAGACACTCCACTTTTGGTAAATTAGTATTAATTAAATAAATTGTAGACTTTATTATTAGTTAGAGTTTATTATTAAGCCTAGGCCTAGTAATGTAACTTAATTAATTGATTTAGTCCAGTCCAGCTTAATTTTCTAAGTGTTGTGGTCTTGTCCAGACCAACAGTTCAGTCCAATTGTGTCGGTCTAGTCCAGTTTCTAGACTTTATTATTTCTTTTTTAATTTGTCTAGATAATTTAGGAAAATAATCTATGAATTATCCCTTATGCAAAGATTAAGTCCTTGATTTATATGGTTAGAGGTGATAAACCCCGAATCTGGTACATCTTATCTGCAACATCAGAGATAATTACCGAAACTAGAATCTAATAATGCCTCGAAATTCAAAAAAAAATATTTTAAATTATAAAATAAACTGGCCGGTTATTTGACTTTTAGCAATCTACGATTTTATCCAATATTCAGACTTATCTCCTGCCTTGCAGATTGACATAGCCAATCTTATCAGATTCTACGGCCCACGGCTCTATAAACAGGGCCCTTGGCCTTCATTTTTAAAGGTCCAGAAGCTTATTCTCTTTAGAACTTATGTATCATTTCTTCTTGAAGTGATATACTATCTGTCTCGAGAATTCTAGCCATTCATACTCACTTTAAAAGTCTTTTTAATCTTTTTACCGTGAATTATTCGGAGAGTGACCACTAGTTTAGAAAATTACATAGAATTGTCCCACATTCCCGTGATCACATTTCTATTATAACTTAAAGAATCTTTTACATTGTCTAAGTCTAGAATCAAAATGTTGATTACTTCCCGTAGGATCAGAGTCGAACTACGACAGTTTTGATTCTGGTTAGTCTGACTGGATATGTAGGCAATTCGACCCCTGATGTCAAGTTCAAGCCAACAATATTGAAATAAACTTAGGGTAGTCTTATTAAATTTTGCATGCTATATATTTTTAAGGCAAAAAATTAATAGAAATAAAGTAGAAACCGAAAGGGTGTAACGAGCGCCTTACACCTTCTCGCTATATAACTTAGTCCCCGAACCTGTTTTCCAATTTTCGATAGAATAGTCATCCTTTTGAACACTTTAGAGTCATTCTTGATTTTTTTCCTCATTTTTCCTATTTCTCTTAATAAAATAAGAAGGCGACTCCTAATATCCTCTTTCTAGTGGAGGGGATTGTTTCGAGGCAGTTCGCTACACTTTTGAACGCTTCCGAAAAATCTTCTGAAATGCCCCCGGGGGTTCATTATAACCCTAACGCCCCCAAATCAGCTTCAAAACAACCTTTCAGGTGTTTTACTTACATTTCTGGACTAAAAAGTCGTTTGAAAAACTTAACATTGTAAAATTACCAAAATGCCCCTGGCATCGAAAAATCTCAAAAGTGCTTTGGAATGCTATTTTAAGCTTCCTGAATTCATTCTTGATCTAAAAAGTATTTTTCGAGATTTTTCGCCCAAAAATCCCGAACCGGTATCCGGATCGAGCGCTTAAAAGCCCGTTCGGCCAAAAAAATAGCTAACGACTTCGGAATGGCGCAAATTCCTGGAAAATGGAACTTCCCAACATCCTAGGGTTCTTATAAAAGTTTCGCGTGAAATCGCGCTAGCTTGATATTTTAAATTACACTGTAAAGTTACAAGGTTCCCCGTATCAGTTGACCCATTTCTAGTCTTTGGAATTTTCCCTGATATAGATCTTTTAAAATTAACTAGGGTCTCTTTTTTGTACTTTGGCAAAATCTAGCTCTAACTATTTTTTATAAATTCGTGAAAATTCCAAATTTTGACGCCACGTGGCAGGGGGAACCGCAACACTTTGTTGCGGTTTGGCCACGTGGCAGGCAGGGGGGGAAGGGAAGAACAACCGCAACAAAGTGTTGCGGTTGGGGGGTAGGGGCCACAAAAAGTAATAGAAAAGAAAAAAAAGGTGAAAGATAACCAACCGCAATAAAGTGTTGCGGTTGGGGGGTGGGGGCCACGAAAAGTATGAAGAAAAAGGGGGGGGGGGGGGGGTAGGAAGAAGAAAACCAACAAAAAACAAAGTGTTACGGTTGGGTGGATAATATCCACTAGAGGATGTGGATCGGCCCCCGTATATATATATATATATTAAAGTTTTTATAAAAATAATGGGACTTTATTTTCAGTTAGAGACAATTATGGCTATTTATGGGTTCTTATTGCATTTAAAGAAATTACTTTAACTCAAAAATATTCAAAATTTTAGAAAATTCATATTTTGACTTTTTATAATGTTTTAAGTTATAAAAGTATTTTGTTATAATTTAATATGTGTTTGGAGTATCGTTACGCATTAAAGAGTGCCTATGGATTTCGGTTAGGTTAACCGTGGGCGGGACCGCTTTGAGTTGCGCGGTTTCGGAGTTAGAAGTGAGCACGTAGTGGGTAGTTGATATTAGGTTTATAGTATTGTAGCATAGATTGTGTTCTAACAAATAGATTGCCAATCTAGGCTTATTCAGAAATTATTGATCGAGGTTTGGTAGTATTGCTTAGTTTGGATCGAGGTAAGGAATTCAATCCGAACCCTATTTCATTTATCTGATTTCAAATGCTTATAATAACAACTTTATAAACTACATTGAATGTTGATTTTTATGATTTATATAAAAATATTTTCAAATTGCCAATGAAACCCTAATTTGAGCCGTATAACGATCGTTTGGAATTCTTGTTCATTCTCATATGTTTATTGACTCAATCACCATAAAATATTTTCAATTGTATTTATTTTTTCTAAATATTGACATGAGTTAGTAATCATGGGAGTTATAAGGATGGTGCGTATTGTTAGAGTTATAAGGATGGTTTGTTGGTTAGGTTAAACTAGTACCTAAATGGACCAGTTATTATACATATGCATATGTAAAGTGTATCGAGCACTGTCGGGGTGGATTTGTTATAGTATACTGTTCATGTTCAATGTTATCTATTTCTATTTTATTATACCTGAAGTGTTTTGAATGACTATTATTTGAGGGATTGAGTTGATACTCATCCCCATGTTTATATTGAAATGCATTGGTTTTATTTGAAAAATCATTTTAAAATTTATCATTTGACTGTAAATGTATAATCGTCCTAATCGTTTTGAGTGTTTTTAAATCCTTGATCAACCTTACTGGGCTCTCAAAAGCTCACTCTCCTTTGACTTCCTTTCTGCAGGTGATAAGCAGCATTAAGTTGCCCGAATAAGGATTAGAGACGAGGAATTTGAATTTAAGTTTAGTATTGATGGTTAGAACCCCTGCGTGGGTGAACATTGCTATTTAAACTTTTTCCAGACTTAAATTTTATGTTTCATCGATGGCAGTCTCCTATGATTATGATCATTGGTTTAGCTGCTCTGATAATAGTCGTTCATTTGTTTGAGTTTGAGGATATTATTGTCTTAGAGTGAATGATCGAGCGAGTGTACACATGTCTAACGTTCCGAAAATTCCAGAATGTTACATTAAGATAGTATTCGCTCCTTTATAATATGCTTAGGATTGTAGCAAATATGTCTCTCAAGATAAAACAGACGAACGCTCTATTGATCATAACAAAACAATCAATAGACAGAAATTTGTGACACATACACACACACACGTGTGCGTGTACGCGCCGAAGAGAGTAAAAACCAAAGTGAGAAATGACTCTGCCATCAGCCCCTACTTATAGAGCACCAACAGGTACCTTGAACAGGTGTACTCAGTTATGGCAGTTAATTAACTGTGCAGGTGTCATTTCACAGCCATAATCTTAGAGACACTATGGATGAACCTTTGGGTTAATTACACTCATGTCCCTGAGGTTAGGGTGAAATTACACGTGTGTCCATTAGATTGGAAAATAGGCACGTATGTCCACTGATCGAACGAAAATACGAAAATACATAACGGTTTGAGAAAAATGATCAAAATGCCCATTGTATAAAGATTTTGAAACCCTAAGATAGAAAATTAGGGTTTCAAACCCTAATTTGGGATTAGGGTTTAGAACCCTAATTCTCATATTAGGGTTTCAAACCTTTATTCTCTCTCCAAATTAGGGTTTTATCCCTAATTTCTAAATTAAGGTTTTATCCCTAATTTTTAAATTAGGGTCCTTTTCTCTTCCCCTCACCACGCCGCTGCCCTCTCACTCTACCCCACCTTGCTGCAGCCTCTCACTCCACCCACCTCGTCCCCACCTCCTTCTTTTTTTCCCCCACCATGCCACCGCCCCTTCCCTCTTCCCCTCTACTACATCGTCCCCTCTCTCTTCCCCCCATTGCACCATCACACACATAGTCCATACACACCACCGTAGCCCCGTTCATGCCACCACCTTAACCTCACAGCAACCCTGTTCACGCCACGCCGCCACCTCAACCACTCACAACCCTCTTTTCACCGCGAGCCACTGTCGTGATGCATCATCGCGAGCCACTGTGCCAACCCCATCGCACCGGTATCGCACCATCGTTGCACCACAAGCCCACTGAAGCCCAACACCACCTACCAATGCATTGTTGCGAGCCACTGTCGCAATGCGCCACTCTCGAGCCCCCTTCCTTTGAATTTCTCTTCATCATTAGGGCCAAGATTAACTCTCCTAGTAGTATAATCCATCCGTAAAGGCGGTGCACGGTGTGAGGGGCTGCTGCGTGGTAGGGTGGAAGAAGGGCAGTTGGGTTGGTGAGAATTAGGCTTAAAACCCTAATTTGGAAAACAAGGATGTTTGAGTTTTTATATGGTATATACTTCGTATATACAAAATGAGGGCAGTATTGTCATATAAAAAGTATGTAGTGAAGACATAAGCAAAAAGGTATATTTTTCTAAAGGAGCAATGACAAAAGGATATAGTTGTAACCTTTTGAAGCTTTGTGTTTTTGACTGTATTTTCACGCTAACCTCAGAGACATAGGTGTAATTAATTCAATACCTTTTGAACTAAGAGACAACATGAACAAGTACCTTTTGAAATTAAATTTAACACAACAGTCACACTGTTTCAATCCAAAAGTCATGCCCATTCTAATGCATAGGCTGAATTTGTTGCAAAACGTTAAGGCTAGGCTCTGGGTGAGGGTTCCTAGCGATGATGTGCATGTGCGACGTGTGCCTTTAGGCCGTCGCAGGCGTCGGGGCTGCATGCGCGTTTGCAGTGCACCGCATATGTGCAAGTGTATGGCCATGCATACTTTGTGTTTTTAGAACAATAAGGTATATCACGTGACAACTTAAATATCCTCAACATTTCCATTTCCTAGGTAATGTGGGAACCCACATTACGACTGTAATATCCCACATCGGATGTGGAATAGTATGAGATGACCCTTATAAGACCTTGTCAAGGAACTCATAAGTACCTACTTGGCTAGTGATTTTGAGGGAGGCATTGCCCTGTGGTGGGGCCGTGGATCGGGTCGTTACAGATGGTATCAGAGCCGACTCTCGAAAGCTCGGGCTGGGCTATCCAGTCAGGTTGCCGATGGTTGGGGAAACGAAGGCAAGCCCGGGTGTATCCCACATCAAGAGGATGGTTGGGGCAATGAAGGGTGAGCCCGATATATCCTACATTGGCTAGAGAGAAAGATTTTGGGCTATGTGTGATCGAGCCTTGGTGAGGACGCTAAGGTATAAGGATGGGAGATTGTAATATCCCACATCGGATGTAGAATAGTATGAGATGACCCTTATAAGACCTTGACAATGAACTCATAAGTACCTACTTGGCTAGCGCTTTTGAGGGAGGCATTGCCTTATGGTGGGGCAGCGGATCTGGTCATTACAACGACTTATTTTCAAACCTTATTAAATGCCCAATTTTGAGACATTAATCAATGAAACTGATTAATTCTTTTTGGACATTAAACCATGTTTTGCAAGGTTTAAAATTCAAGGGTCATTTATTGGAAAATTTTCAACACTTACTGTAGGTAGGTTACATGAAGATGTTATTGTTGTGCTTTACATCGTTAATCCTTGCTGTGGCGAAACTGTTTGTGGAAATGAGTCCAAGTTGTTTCCTTTCATTCTTGTTTTAGTTGAACTGTATCATTGGCTACTGGGGCATTCACGATAGCTTTCACGGGTTGCTAGTATTCATCCGAGGATGATGGTGCACACATGCGGTTATATATCTTAATCTACTCTGTGTTTGATAACCTTGCTTGAATAACGAGTGATGCACCAAATTTTATTAAAATTAGGCAAAGTGATGTTATACCCTTCCTAAATGTTTCACCTTTTATTAGCTACTAAGATTGCTTAAAGTTGTAAGTCTTGTTGTCTCTGGTGTCTTTCTATAGATTTAATGATAGATTACTTCATTGGTCATGCCTCTGAGCGATAAAAATGGGGATGTCATCTATGAGTCTTTACAACAAAGGGACAAACAGGATTACAACATGTAAAGATTCACAAATGATATCCCCATCTGATACAAATAATCGTAAAGTAAAAACCTACATTAAAAGACTCACAGATGACATCAAAAGGAGAAAGAGGATTATAACATGTAAAGACTCGCAGACGACATCCTCATCTGATAGAAATAACCATAAAGTAAAAACCTACATTAAAAGCGATAAAAATTAATAAAACATACAAAACCTACAAACAAACAAACTATTTTTGTTTTTTTTTTCTAATCATCCCTCAAAAAACTTTCTGGTGTGAGTTAATTTACATACTTCAATTAAAATATTGTTATGAACATTGCATAAAGCTTTAACCTAGAAGCTGCAGTGGCATTGTTGCATGCGATACTATAAAAACTTCACCTACATAAAGGTTACTCAAGGGGAAATTGGCTTTTTGGGTTGTTTTTATACATTCAACACTTATCAGTTGCTATTAGTAGCTAACGATATCGTAATAGCTCATAGCGTTTGTCCTGCCTATTAAGCAATCCATGCGGTTGAGTTAATTTTCTTCTGGGTATATATTTTCCATGATTCAAAGGGTCCAATCTGAATGGTTAAAAATACGGGGATGAAGGTCTAACAAAAAGTGCAAGAACGTGATAAAAACTTGAGGTAACAGCACAAATGGTCCCTAAACTTTGGGCCATTTTGGGGTGTAGTCCCTATAATTCCAAATTCGTACAAACAGTCCTTGTAGTTTCTAATTTTAGCCCGTTCAGTCTTTTTTCTCACGTCCGTCTATATTCAGCCGTTAGTGTGCCAACAACGGGGGCATTTTTGTCTTTTTCCCTACATTTCATACTCGTGACAAAAATGCCCTTCCTTACAAAGCTTAAGATTTTTTTATTAAGGGTAACACCGTCATTTGATATTTATATAACCTAAACCCTAAATCATTCTTCTTTCTCACACAGTTGCCGCCACCCTTCCACCATCGCCGTCGTCGCTATCCTTCCGCCACGCCGCCATCGCCCTTCCGCCATTATCAACCACTAATTGAACACAGTCCCCCCATTTCTAAATGTCATTACACAACACACACACACACAAAACTCTCTCTCACACACCCCAGCAAACACGCAAACACACACCACCCACACCGCCGGTAACTATTGCCCTTCACCATCACGACGATCCAGCACGGCCGAGGGCCACCAATGCCACCAATCGACCACCCATGAAGCGGCCTCCATGGATCTGCCCACCCACTACCGCCGTCGCTCAAGTCCCACTACCAAGCATAACGCTGCCGCGTCTCTTCGATGGTGATGCATACGGCCCCACTACAGCCCACACCGTCGGCCACCGCGATCCCTGAGCACCACCACACATCCAATCAATCGCCAATCACCCAAAGGCTCAAGTCCCGCCACCTATTCTTGTCAACCACCAAATGCGAATGAGCTTCACCGCCTATCACCCCTTTCTCATAAGCAATGAACACCAATTGAGAGTAACCCTTCACAGATCTTATCCTATTTTGCATCAACAATAATTTTGATGGTGGTGGTTGGCATCACCATCGATTTGGATGGATTTTGGCAGCAGCAGCAGCTTGGACGGTGGTGGAGGCTGAAATGCAAGGAGAAAAGACGAAAATACCCCCGTCGTGGAGCACACTAACGGCTAAAAATAGACGGACGTGGAAAAAAGGACTGAATGGGCTACAACTGAATAGTTTAGGGACTGTTTGTACTAATTTGGAACTACATGGACTACACCCCAAAAATGGCCCAAAGTTCAGGGACCATTTGTGCTGTTACCTCTAAAAACTTTTACTGTGAAATTAAGCTGCCTTGTTGTTATATAATTACTTTACCGGTGAACTTACTGTCCACTGTCATTTGTTTGCGAACTCTGATCAATTGCATGACAGACTTATTCACGCCTACTGCAAAAGAAATACACGCACGTAGCTTGTAGAGCTCTAACTAGTCAATAACCAAATGACCAGAGGTTGCTTTAAGTGGGACTTTGGGAGTAACCTTTTCAACTATAGTCGACTCTCTTATGATTGAATACTCTTGAAAGATTAAAAATTATTAGTGATTAGAATAATCAACATACTAAGTTTACTCAAACTTTTGTCATAAACATTCAATCCTGAACAATGATTTCTCCATTCTAAGGGTCATGTACAAATTTAAACTAGACCGCTATTTAAAAAAAAAACTCATGATACCTTTATGAACTATTGTAATTGAGCTTTTTACACTTATTTATATTTTAGTTTTGGTTGTATGGGGACCACTGGAAATTAGGCCTTTTGGAAAAGAGAGGGAAGGAGGGGGAGGGGGAAGAAAGTGGGTCAGGAGAGAGAAAATTGGTTGGTAGAGTGTGAATGTACGGAGAGAGAAATAGAGTAAAAAAAGGTGCAAAAAGTGTAAACATGAAAAATACATATGGCATTCTTCTTAATTTGAAAAGTGAGCAAGTTTGTTGGATAGTCCAAAAAGAAAGTATGATTAATTTTTTTAAGACGGAAGAGTAATTACTAGAGCGTAGGCTGTACTTTGTGACAATGTGCAATAGCATGACCATCTTCATGACATTTAGAGCAAAAATGAGCATTGCCTTCAAGGATGAGCTTGTCTTCTATGCCTATCAAAGTATGCAAGAGTAGTGCCTTTGATAAATCGATTTCAAACACACTCCCTGGCAGTGTGCGTATAACTTGTTAATGTATGCATACGTTCATCTCCGTAAAGGCGCTCAAAGAGCAAACTGAGTTTGACTTTTTCTTTTGTCATGTGTTATGCTTTTGCCTAAAGTTAACCTTTATCCATCTAACATTTAGCAAAAAGATTGAATGCTACTAAAAACCACAAGAAGTTGAAGATGCATATAAGAGCAAACCTCAAAGCTTCGATCAAAGTTCAATGGATGTTTGTGAGTTTTGAGAAGAGAGAAAAAAAAAAGGAAAAGAAGGGAAGTAAAAGAAAAGGAAGGGAAGACAATTTTCTTTGCCCTTATTTTTTAGTTTAAGAGAGAAAAGAAAACATCATCCCTTTCTCTTGTTTGTGAGTTTAATAAAAAAGAAAAGAAAATATAGCGGATTAAAAATATTCATGTGTACCATATAGTGATTATTCTAACAGATACTATAAGAGTATGATCCTAAATAAGAACATGATTCTGACATTATACCCCCTCCGTCCTAAAAAGTTTATCATATTTCCTTTTTGGGCTGTTCAAAAAAAAATTGATCACTTTTCAAATTAAAAAATATTTTATAAGTGTTTTTCCATGTTTACCCTTGTTAAACCTTTTTTATTCTTTATCTCTCTTCACATTTAATCACCCACCAACTCATTTTTTCTTTTCTGACCCACTTTCTTCTCACGTCTTTTTAGCTCTCTCTGTAAGGGTAGATTGAAAAACTCATAAAATATGACTCATTTATTGAATAAACATGCAAGTCAAACCTGATCAAATCATTTGGCACGAAGGGAGTAATATAGGTCTTACTATATTAATATTATAAGTCGTACATCATTGGTTAATGTCACTATAAAAAAAACACATATCAAGCCATGAGTTGACTACAAACATCCGGACATCTAAAATTTGATTGATGTCACACTAAGAGTAAAACAATCAGTCATGAGTTAACTCAAGCATCCAAAACAATCATTCGCTTGTAAATGACATGCTAAGTTTTTGTAAGAAACCTATGACCTAAAAGTAATAGAAATATAGTCTTCATTATCTTAAAGGGAACATAGAAATTTTGAAAGTATTACTTATTAGAATCTTCTTTCTTCATTTCTTCCCAATTTTAAGAGGAAATATTGGAGAGAAAGAAGCTCAAACTTTGTTCCATTTGCTTTTCTTTTTTCTCATAAAAAAGTTCGCAAATAGACTATCAATCTGAGTTGCATGGGCGACGGAGTAACTTTAGCATAGAGATGTCAAGTCCGTGTCGGGCTTGGTCCAGGGGGTAGCAGGTCGAGCTTGGACAAGGCCTCCTTAAGAATATAAGGGCTCAGTTCTAGTCCGGGCCCTTAGCTAAAAATTTAGGGCCAGGCTTGGGCCAGGCCCAAGACCTTTTAGTAAAAATTATTTTAATTCAGTTTTTGTTTTGCGGTAATATTAAATTTAAGATAAATTTGTTCGTAGGCCTTCCTTCTTTAATCCAGGCTTGGGACCCGCTTATAAACAAATAGTCAGAGTTACCTATTTTTTTAATATATATAAACTACTAATTTTTCCAAAAAAATGAGAAATATATCTATTTTGCTTGTAAATAGCAACATTCTCATGTGCATTGTTTACTTTAAGTACATTAAAAATAATCCAAAGCGAAAATCTAAACTATATTTTGAGAAAAAGTTTATTCTAAAAAGTTGAGAAACGGAAAAGGAAAGGAAATTACCTAATCATCTGGAAGATCTTCAACCCTCGAATTGTTGCTCTGTCTATCATCAAGTGGTTTATCTTGTTCCTGGTATTTTACATCAAGAAAATTCTTCCAACATATACATAACTCGAGTGACTTGAGGTTAAGACGACGCCTCGTGTCATCCAACACCCTCCCACTCGCTGAAAAACACGACTCTAAAGCAACCTTGATGACTTGCACCAGTAGGACATCCCGGACAATTTTGGATAAAGTTTGATTAATTTTGTATTTTATTTTCAAAAAGTTAATAAATCAAAATTCATTTGCTCATCTATTGACAATGAAGAATAATGATCAGTATTTGCATATAAATCAATTTCATTAAAAGAGGAAAAATTGGACGAATCTGTAAAAGTAGCTTCCACTCTTACTTGTGTTTGCCATTACATGTTCAATGCCCCTAAGAAATGATCATAATATATTTGACCACTCGACGTTGTAGCTCGCCCGCGCACGTCAGCGAAATTTCGATATAAGTTATAAAGATCTTCAAATGACTTACTCACACTCTTTGTAAGCTCAGTTGTCTCAGCTGACTGGTAGCATATTTTTTTCACATATTGCTAATATTAAGACATGTATACAATGCAACTTGAACCTAGGAGCCAAAGTAGTGGCGACAGCAAAAATAATAGGCAATTCCTTTCAATATATATATAATTCAATGTCCATCTATATTACTATATCATGAAAGGCTTCTGTATATCTCTATTTCTCTAAAATGTTAGCAATTTTAAGAATTTCTAGTCAGTGATATGCGACGTGAGATAGTACGTACCAGACAATAGAACAGTATACGTGTAAAATACGCCCATATATATTCAACTAGGTATACAACTAACTGTCATTTGTCAGGAGTTGGCAAGCCTTGTGGGAACATGGTTAGTAGGTAGTGAATATACATTTGTTTGTATAACATATCATGTAAAACTGTTTTATATGTGGAGTTCCACCTATGCACGATATCTGTAAATGGCCTCCTACGAGGCAAACCATATTGAGCATACAAAGATTTAAAATTTTTCATGTATTCTCGGACCCGAACAATTAATAAACGCCGTCATACCCCTCAGTTTGTGAAAAATATCTCCTCCAGCAACTAAATTATATGGAAAACACATTTAGCATGAAAAATGTTACCATCTAATATAGGTTTAAGGTTCGTCTTCAATACTTGCACAACAACTATATTATTAGAAGCATTATCAAAACTGACACTCATTATCTTGTCCGTTAATTAAAACGTGTTATACATACTCGTCATATAATATCAGTAACACGTAGTGTACCATGCGAATAGGGAAAGAGTTCAAAAGCGATGATTCTCTTGTTCATAACCTAATCAGAATCAATTCAATGTGACGTCACACAAGCTTAATGAACCAGAGTAAAAAGAGATTTCCAAACATCAGACATAAGACTAACTCTACCATCAAATTTATCAATCAAGCGTTCTTTAGCAGTATTATAGTGTCTAAGTACATCAGACATAGTTATGTTTATTTGAACCTTTTTAGAAACGGTTGCACGTAATTATTTATATGTCTAGAGTACTTATCATTATCAGCAAAATTAAAATTTTGTTCATTATGAATAATAAATTCAGTAAGACCGTCTCTTTGGTCTCGCTAATTATAAATAAAGAACTTACTGTCAAATTGTGTTTGGCTACAACCGAAAGGCCATGATTAGGTGCACATGTCAAAAAATGCCTATCAATGTGAATTACCATGATCACATGAAGTAATTTTTTATACTTACATTGAGCTTTTATAAAGCATCGACTGTAATCTAGTCAAAATGATACCAACACTTAGCTTTGAGCTTCTTATCCGCCTTTTGGACTTTTGGTGGACTAGGGGCATGATTGCTTGGTCCTTCATTATGACGACCACCCATCGGGATAAGATTCTGCCTTGGAATAATAGTGTCGCCAACCGAGCTACGTTTTTGACTAAAATGTTGGTAATCTTGTGAAGGTGTATATTCAAAATAAGGAATATTTTGGTTAAACTCAATAAAATTTTAGATATCTATACCCAAAATTGTGGTGCTTATGGTGTTTGTGGTGGTGGTTGACGTTTTTGGCTAGGTGATTTTGATTATCTTGAGGAAGACATTTTATACCAAAATTGTTTGACAAGAATGAAAAATAAAACTGGTAAGAGTAATTAAATAGAAAAGAATAAAAGTACTAAATAATTAAAGAATAATTGTAATTGAAAATTCGACAGAGTTAGTACGTAGTATTAAATAAGAATGGTGGAAAAACTTGTAAAATTTAGATAAGAGAGAGTGAGAAGATTGGTGTGAAAAATATGAAGAAGATGGAGTGAGTTTCTAGATTTTTTAAAGTTCACAAAAGACCAAAATACCCCTAAAAACTAGCCATTTATAATTGTTGGGAGGGTAAATATATAAAAGTGTATAAAAGAGTCGTTGAAATATGGTTGGACGAAAATACTTCTAAACTAATCGTTATATAACTGCTGGGGATGGAGGATAAAAGTGAAATTTTAAGAAAATATAGTCGTTGGGGGAAATTTTGAAAATTTGAATTTTTTAGGGTCGGGCCTGGATCGGGCTAGATCAAGGCGTCAAACGGGCCGAATAAGGGCCGGATCTGGGCTTTTTTGGGTCGGGCTTGAATCGGGCCGGATTTGGGCTTTTCGAGGGCCAGGCCCGACCGGGCCCTTTTTGGAGAAATTGAGAGCCCAGCCCTGGTCTAGGCCTTGGCCTTTTGGACCTGGGCCGACCCGTTTGACATATCTACTCTTTTTTTTTTTTGTTATAAAAAAGGTTGGACCGTAAGAGTTTAATCCAATCGACAGAAAATATTGCGCTTCAGGGACTAGACATCTCTGCTCTAGCAGTCAAAGAAGTGCATCTCAATTCTATTAATGCAAAGCTTGAGACTCACAATTGGTTTAAAAACATAAAAGGATCTTTGGCTCTGTTTGACAGAGCTTTTTTTTTTTGTCTTCAGTTTTTAAAGAGCAGCTTAAATTTATTTTTTTTTACAAAAACAAGTGGGTGTTTGATAACCCTTTTTTTTAAATTTTTTTTTTTTGGTTGGTAACCCTTTTTATTTTGACTTTTTTTTGTGGTGGTTTGCGGTGGCGATGGTGGGGCGTAGCGGTGGTGGTGGCCGGCGGTGGTTGTTGCCGGTGGTGGCTGCCGGGGTGGTGGCCAGAGGTGGCTGCCGGCAGCCGGAGATGGTGGATGCCGACGGTGGTGGTTGTCGGCGGGCGACAGTGGCTGCCGGCGGTGGTGGCCGGAGGCCACTTGCCGCCCGGTGGTGGTTGCCGGCGGCCGGAGGTGGCTGTCGGGCGGCGGTGGCTGTCGGAGGTGACTGCCGGCGGTGGTGGCCAGAGGTGGCTGCCGCCCGGTGGTGGTTGCCGGCGGCCGGAGGTGGCTGTCGGGCGGCGGTGGCTGCCGGAGGTGGCCTCCGGCCAGCGGTGGTGGCCACCGCCCACCGCCTTGTGGTGGCTGCCGGCGGCCGGAGGTGGCTGTCGGTGGCTGCCGGGCGGCGATGGGCGGTGGCTGAGTTGTGGTGGAGGTCTCAAAAAAAAATTTAAAGTGAAAACGAAAAGAGCTTTTTCCTCTTTTTTTTTTTTTACTCTACAATTTAAAAAGCCACTTTTTAAATTGAAAAAAAGTGGTACTAAACACTCCTATTTTTTCCAATTTACAAAACTAAAAAAAAAAAAAAAAAAAACTCTGTCAAACGGCCCGTTTGTTAATAAAAAAGAGCCCGACATTTGCCCGTAAAAGCACATGGAAGAAAGAAGCTACCGACCAAGCTCCCGTCAATCAAATAGATCCTCGTAATGCACAGATTGACCTTTTGAATTTTGCCCCCATGTTACCAAAGATGTAACATCACGTTTTTAGGATGTTATATAAATTGACACAAGCTAGTGGAATCCCACCTCATATGCCTTTATGTTAGTGTTTATGTTTCTTTATGCCTTTCCTGTACAAGTGAAAGTGCGCAAACAAAAAAGTTATGGACCTTCGCTTCACTTTGACCTCCACATTCCCACCACCGGAGCTTTCACTCTTTCACCGGAAATGTGAGACACCCATTTTCATCCGGCGAACATTGAACCCAATATTGGCAACCAAAAGAACCAGCCAACTGACGATCATGGCCGAGAAAAAGCCGGCCATCGAAGGCTTGAGCGACGAGTTGAATGCGATCGCGTGTCAGAACATCGACTTTGCGAGTCAAAGGAGAAGGGTTCGATCGGCTTTCGTTGATGTTCAGCAGCAGCTGGATCACTGCTTGTTTAAGGTCTGTTATGATTGGTTTGACTTGTGAAGTTTTTACTCCGTTTTTTATTTGCTTAGATCATTGTTCTTTTATCAGAGAGTGATTTTTTCTTTCTTCATTTAATTTAATTTTTTTTATCTGTTGGTGGGTAGATGGCTCCTGCTGGGATCAGAACAGAGGAGGTAAGCTACATGCTGCTTTTGAAATAATTGCACACTTGCATACACACACGCACAGAGTTGCATACTTACATTACTTAGTTACTATAAAAATGAAAGGAAAATGAAGACTCTGTCCACTCCACAAAATTTTATGGACTTTTCACTTTTTGTCCGTAGAGAAAAAAGACACCCGTGTACTTGTTTTTTTCTAACTTATCTTTTGGAAGGATTGAGTCTTTTTCTCCTATCTGTGTGAGTACAAGTTAGAGAAGGATTACTTTGATAAGGTTCATCAAATTGAATATGAAGCTTTGACCAACATTTTGTGTATTTCGTAAATGTCCAAGGTGTCTCTTTTTGGGGGATGGGGGAAACATTATTCTTATACTGCATGCTGATCAATTTGTTTGTAGTTGATGCAACCAATCAACATTTAAGCTTTCCAACTTATGGAAAAGTAGTAGTAGAACTGAAATTTCGAGTGTGAAATGGGCTAACTAGATCCAAGTATGTGAATCTGATGTTCTAAAGTCATTGAGCGGTAGGAGTAAGATGAGATAAATACAACACATAGTTAATATTCTTCAGGTGGGGGCTAAATTTGGACCCCTTTTTGTCTTTTCAGTATTCTTCTAAAAGTTACAGGTGCTAAAGGTGTTATATCATCGTCAGTGTATTGGGTATTGCGTGTACAAAAAAGTTCTATCTATTGGTGCGGATATCCAGAAAAATGGTTGCTATGGTTAACGGCCTCCTAACGCATCCTAAACACCGTTATTGGTTGCCAAGAACGATAGCATTTCTTCATCAAATGAAGACTATGTTTCCAGTATTTGAGAATTGTGTTACTGTGTTTTGTAGTGGTATGAAAGAAATTCAAAGGGTCAAGAAATTTTCTGTAAAAGTTGGTTGCCGAAGCCTGGTGTTCCAATTAAAGGTGCTTTGTGCTTCTGTCATGGATATGGTGATACTTGCACTTTTTTCTTTGAAGGTTTGTATTGTACAGCTTTTCATTTGAGTTTTAATTATTTGAGTACTATTTTTGTGTTGTGCTTTAGTGTTCCACTCTAATGCTTATCTATGCAGATCTCTGAATTTCAGGTATTGCCAAGAGGATTAGTGCCTCTGGATATGGTGTTTATGCTATCGATCATCCTGGTTTTGGTCTCTCTGAAGGATTGCATGGTTACGTTTCCAACTTCGACGGCATAGTTGACAACGTAATTGAACAATACACCAAAATCAAAGGTTGCCATGCGAAGTCTTCCTTTTATTGTTACACGCATCGAGCTAGAACACTATGCTTAAAATACCTCCTATCGAATTTCTTGGCCAATCATTCTTCTTTATCATCTTTATAGAAGTGATCATCATCCTTGCAAGTTTCCGTATCAAGACTCACCTCGTGCCATATCCTAGAGATCCTATAAAATGAGGCCTTCGTGAAGCATTTGAATTGCCCTTTTAGTTTTCTTTTCGTTACTGCTTTTAGACGCTAGGTTTTCTTGGTTCTTTGGTTACCTTATACAATTAAGCTGCTGCTGATTCATTTCTACTACGATTGGCAGGAAGGCCCGAAGTAAGAGGATTGCCCTGCTTTATATTAGGCCAATCCATGGGGGGAGCAGTTGCTCTCAAGGTTCATCTCAAGAAACCACATGAATGGGATGGAGTAGTTCTTGTAGCTCCTATGTGTAAAGTAAACCCATCTTCCCTTCTACTTAGTAATGTTTATAATCTACATTTCTCATCTAAATGTTCTATGTTTTGATGAGGTTAAGTTGGGCAGGCTGTTTTTGCTTTCAGCCATATTCTGTAGTATTTTGTTCTAACATAATCTGAGCCAGGATTAGCATTTGAACAAAATACTGTCAGGATTTACCTTTGATGCCTATTATTTCAGAAGGTTTTTTCTGGCAAACATGACTTGCCCTTCATAATATTAAGGATTAAAAGATTTCCAAGTTTGGACTCGCTTGCTTGTGCACACTCCATTCTGAAGCAATTAATTATGCCATTTTTCTGAAGAAGAATTTACTGACCTTGAGTTTCTGATAAGATTGCAGAGGACATGAAACCTCCAGAACCACTGCAGAAAGTCTTGATTCTTTTGTCAAGAGTTCTGCCGAAAGCAAAGCTCATACCAAAGAAAGATTTGGCTGAGCTGGCATTCCGAGATCCGACAAAAAGGAAACTGGTTAGTTCTTTATTTAATCTCCATAAGAGTACAGTTTTTCCAACTAGGATTGCATCAGGACTGTTTAATGTACCATAAACCTAGAAAGGAGGGTGATCAGTTGGCCTCAAGCTACACATCTGTGATAATCTGGCTTGTAATTTAGAAGGCTCAGACACTTCTAGGAAGGAAATGCACCATGTCACCGAGACTTCTGGAGACTTTGTTGACATCTCCCTCCGCCCATCCCCATAATCACCAATGAAAGTAAATTAACAGGCCCCCTTACTTATTTCTCTCTCTCTCTCTCTCCCATTCGAGGGTAGAACATTTGTCACACCAGGTTGTTACAGAGCTCATGGAGGAGTTCACTTCTCAAAAGATTTCCTAGAGTTACAGATATATCCCTAATTGGTCTTTCGTTTGGATATTTAGTGTTGCAATCTGCGTCTTTATCCTTCATGTCTGAAAAGGTGCTAGTGATAGGGCAATACTTATATACTATTGGTTCGACTTGTGTACTTGAGCTAAATAGTGCTTCATAAAAAATTCAAACCCATCGAGTTGCTCCTGTTATTATCAATGAGCGTACAAAAGATATAGTGGACAGGATACTCTCATGTATGATATTTTCAGATCATATACATATTATTAATAGTGGAAGCCTTAGCAATTACGAATGCCTTGGAGAGACTCTTTTAGGTACCTTGGGTAGTTATTGCATTAAGACACATCCCATCATGAGTGAGAGATTGGTTAGGATGATGCCGAGTCTTCTGACAGAACATGAAAAAATGACGTAGAGCGCAGTGCTTCGTGAATTACGCAGGTTGTGCGGTTGCATTACCGAGCTCATGAGGAAGTTCAATTGACAGGCAATTTTGCCAACTATACTTCATTGAAAAGTTTGGCAACCTGAAAGCAACCTGTGCATTTTATGAGTGTATCTAAAAGACTAAAATAAGAATACTGAGGTAGATGAGCTGCTACATGTGACATCAATTGAGGAGAATTGGGATGGTTTGGCTATATTTGAGATTGGCCTTTGGATGCGCTGACCAGAAAAAGTTACACGTGCCGAATTAATAGGGTAGCAAGATGTAGGGGTAGAGTAAAAATAGCTTGGACAGAAGAACTGGAGGAGTGCCTCTTTTCTTTTGGCTGAATAGCTATCCTACGACTACACATTACCTATCACAGGCATTGCAAGTCCCTCACGTCCTCACCAACAAGGTCTGTGATTTCTGGTGGGGGGGTGACATGATTTGCAAAGCTTTCTTTGCAAACACCCAACCTGTATTCACATTTTTTTTCCTTCCTGAACATGTTGCATCTTGCATTGCCAGGGTTATTGGAGGATCGCCTGATCCACCAAATAATATTTGGATTAGGATCTAGATCTCCTACATACTGGATAAGATTCAAGGCCACCTTCTAACCGAGCTCCCAGCTAGAGGGAAGCCTTTCCAATTGGCCGAAAGTTCTATAAGAAATAGAGTTGGCATGTTGCCAAAGTGAAGAAGCACTTGACTCTAGAAGTACAATGAAGAACAAGACTTTGATAGGTGAGTGTGGAGGAAGATGAAATCCATCGGCAGGTTAGCAAGTTTTACTTCTATTCGGACATCAGTAGCATACTTTGCTCAAGAAATAATCTCCCCTTAGATTTTGCTACCTCCGTATCCAAGAAGTATGTCACTTGTCGAAAACGCATCGAGTGAACATGTGATTCAAAGTGCAATTTAGTTCTCAGCTTCTCTGCTGCCATCAAAATAGATAGCAGGAGCACAAGAATACCTCTCAGACACAAGTTATGTTGAACTTCTTGTTCTTCCTGTTTTACATGCACATCTTGTTCCTGAAATCTTACCTTTGGGAAGGACATATAAAGAGGAAAAGAAGGTTTGTGATGGCAATGATCACAGAGAGAGAGAGAAAAGGGGTGGGGGTTGAGGTGACGATGGACATGATGCTTGAAGAATGGCCTAGCATAGGAAAGGGAGAGGTCCTAACCAATGAGCACGAAATAATAATGTTTGCTTCTTCACGTTCAGGCTGCCTACAATGTGATATGTTACAATGATCAGACGCGACTAAAAACCGCTGTGGAACTTCTGACTGCTACCAATGATATCGAGCGACGAGTGGAGCAGGTTTAGTACCTTTGCATGTTATCGTATAAATGTCCTGCATATCATTTTTTTTTTTTTGGGTGCAAAAATGTCGTGCATATTATAAAATTCATCTCGCAGTAACCAAATGGACAGACATTAACTGTTTCCAGATTATTGCAGGTTTCAGCACCATTGCTCATTATTCACGGAGCTGCTGATAAGGTGACCGATCCCTTGGTGAGCCGGTTTCTTTACGAGAAGGCTTCCAGCAAGGACAAAACCCTAAAGATCTACGAAGAAAGCTATCACTGCATTCTGGAAGGAGAGCCTGATGAAAGAATCTTCACTGTACTTGATGACATTGTGGCATGGCTTGATTCTCGGTGCTGCGTCCAATAGCAGTTTTTCTCATTTTATTCCACGCACCCTTCGTCAGAAGTTTGTTTTTCGCTGTTTTCGTTTCCCTCTCCACCTTCCTCTTCTTTGCAGCTTTATTGTTTTTCATGGATCAGCGTTCAGTGAAGTTGATAATCATTACCCAGGTAAAAGATATTGTTGGAGGGTAGATTTAGGCCTCAAAAAAGGAGACTGGTGTTCAGCAAATAATAACCCATAAAGCCTATAATATTTTGAGCAGTCAAAACTACGTATTCTGTTAGGGATGCATCAGCCTTTCTAATTCATATACTTGTGACTATCATCGAGTTCAGGAATTCCTCCCAAACTTTTGAAGATATGCTCGTACCATCATCTTGTCATTACTCGTCAACATCATGAGTCATTCATGTTATTTAAGCAAACTAGCCCAGAATCCCGTGTCAAGCACGGGACAATTTATTAACAATAATTTATCTTAGTAGTCTTGAAATGCATAATAAAATATTTTGCACAATTTTATAATTTTATGATTATTTTATCAAAGATAGTTACTTTAATTTTGGCTTAAACTTTATTGTAATAAAATAAATTAACCTTTCTGGTCAAATATCAATAAGCAATGTCCTTGTGCATATCTGCTAATTCTGATTGGGTAACTATATAGATATACAAAAATTAAAAGCTTATTTAGTACACAAAAAAGAAAAAAGTAAATTCTACTGATAAAAATATGCGGAGAACATATTGAGATCAATTTGCTATTGCATAAGACATTTTTATTATTTTCTACGTATCTTTTAAGGAAAAAAATTGTACCTTTAAATGGGTTGTCTATAACATTAGTTATATATTAGTTTAATTTTGACATAGAAAATTTTGGTCAACATATTTGTTTATAGCATGTTATAAAAGTTAATCAACACAACTAATAAAGTAAGGATTGTGTAACATTTTTAGAAGCAGAGAAAATAGTAATTATATAAAGTTTAAATAGTAATCAGTGCATGAAGTAATTATATAAAGTTTAAAAAGTTTAACCAACATGACTATATACGATAGCTCAAAACCTCGTAGTAAGGAAATTGATGAACAAAATTTAACCAACATTTCACAAAGTATATAATAAGCATGCTTACTAAGTAAGATTTATCTTCAGATATAATAAGGATTCCAATCCAAGTTTTAGTCTACATTTATCACACAATAACTAATATCCTTTTAGATTTTATATGCAATTCTATTCAAAATTATAAAAGTTAACATAATTAAAATCATAAATGGTATATTGCTAATGCAGAATTTAGAATGCTTAATAATTAATTACTCACAATAAAAATACCATAGAAAAAAATTAGTTCAAAACTATTTCAACATAAAATTAGTTGGATTTAAGAAAAACTTACATAATTAAGGTTTTAAATTTACACTATTTTTTTTAATGTATCTCATATATAATCTGCATATTATGGTATTTTTACATTTAACCAATGCGACTACATATGATACCACAAAACTTTAGAGTAAAGAAATGACTGACCAAATTTTTTTAATAGTTATCAAGTTAGATTCATATTTGAATTTAGAGAAAACTAAAATATGAATTTGAAATAGAACCTATTTTTTCTTATTAAATCTCTTAAATAAATTTTTTTTACAGGTTAATATTTCATGTCAGAGAGCTTTTTCGATATATAATATTCCAATAAGGTCATAATATATTACTATATTGGTTAAATTTTTTTTATTTTTTTTGAATGGATTTTTGAGTTGCATAAGGCTAATTATTTAAATGTCTACTATATTTGTTGATTTAATTAATTGCAAAATTAAGGACCCCGTTCAAAATATACTAATATTAATGTGTTTAACATGTG